>KK119923.1:343825-376133 GCA_000611955.2 Stegodyphus mimosarum | reverse complement strand
CTCTCAGCCCCCTTTTGTCGATAGGCTTTGCTTCATGTCACCTATAGATCTTTGAAGTTTTTTTTTGGAGGGGGGGGCAAACTGGTCCTCTCTTTTTCCTCCACTTCCCCCCTTTCCCCTTGATGGCTTTCGCTTTAGACCAGTTTTTAGCTTTTTGCTTGTTCCCTTTAACTCTCGAACCCCGCAAGAAGCAAGTCTCTAGGTCGACCAGGGGGTCCATGTCAGGGGTCCAAAAATGGGGGTCAAACATTATTTCACCCAATTAAAAAATAAATACAACCACGGTCTTCCGCTCCTTGAGCGCTATCACCAGAATATCAAATTTTTCTCTCTAGGCCAAAATCGACACGAGTTACGTAGGGTTGAAAATTGCCATAATGCTAAGTCTATGGGAGGAGTTCTGAAATAGTGTTAAAGGAGAAAATTTTTGCTAATCAAGATAGAGCAATGAAAGTGCGGCCATCGACAGACCCCCCTCCCAGGACACGTACGCAGTAAAAGCAGTTTGCACGTATCTCAATTAGAACCACCGGTACGCACACATAACTTTTCCAATGCTAAGTCTATGTAATGGGGGAGCTTTAACATAGGCTGAAAGGGAAACACTTCGACCCCTTATAACCCGGGCTATTGTAGTCAGATTTAGATGCGGTTTAATTTTTTCGGAATCAAAAATTTTTTGCGATTTTTCCATGAGAAAAATTTGGGGGTCACCATGGGGTGTCCGCTGAGGCCCCTCACCCCAAAAAACCGAAAACTCAGATCCTAGCTGAAAGGCACCTCCTCCTTTTTTAGCTGTTTGGCTTTTCTTTGAGGCCCTTTTTCTCAGCTGACATGCTCTGCCTCGTTTTAGCCCATTGGCTTTTGCCCACCTTGGTAGTTAGCACCTGTCTTCTCCTGCCTAACATGAAGTGAGATACCGGATTGTCTAGAAGCATAGATTAAAACCCATTTACTGGCAGCAATCTCTAACAAAATGCTGCAATTGCTTTCAGTAGCAGCAGCAGTCATAAGAGTTTGTTGTTGTTACTTTTGGTTTTCATAGCTATCTGTTCATTAGGATGATATTTAGATCGTTAAACAAAATAAGAAAACAAAGTATTTTAAATGAGAAGATTTTATTTATCAAGTGACAAGAAAACTTATGAACAGATAAAAGCTGTTGTGCTGCTCAGAGAATTAATATTTAATATGCATAATCATTAACTCTAGATATTCAAATGTACATATACATGTCTGTATTATTATTATTATTATTATTATTGTGTGTGTGCATGCTGTTAAAGAAGTAATTGAACCAAACTTTCCTCTTTAAATTGTGACCTCTTTTGCATAGATAATGGAAGTTGTGGATTATCAGAAGAAGAAATGGCTGCATCTGTGGCTACATTGGAAAGTATGGCGAGTACACTAGAAGCTGACTGTGTTCTTCTACGGAAACACAAAGTTGAACATGGTGATGTTTCTGAGTATCTGGTGCGTAAGAGAGCGAAAGACAATGATTTTGTTGAAGTCAGGTATATGTACATATGCACATAGGAAGTTGATCATAAATTGAATGTATAATATAAATTTTTAATTGTTTGTTATTCTTTTGAAACGGATTACATATTATTTTAACTGCTTTTGTAAGTTGTAAAAGTTTTATCCAGTTTCTGTTCATATGAATATATTTCAGACGTTGTAGGCTGTGTTTAATTTTTTTATGCAAATTTATCATAAAGGGTGACTGCCAAACTCTGAAATGATATTTTGAGAAGTAATGTTTTGATATCAGCAATACTCACTAGAGTATTAGAGAATTTCTCAAAAAGCTAAACCATTATCAATATATATAAATATATATATATGTGCACATGTGTATAATGATGTAGAAATATTGACTTGCTTAGGTATTGAAATATTGCATTTCGTGTTTGTTGAGATTTTGATCTGTAATGAAGAGGAAACTGGCAGCTGAAGAAGATTAAATATTCATTTTTTATTTCAATGGCCATTTGTGATCATAATTCACTTGGCACTCTAATTATGATTTTAAACATTTACATTTTTGATAGCTTTGCAGAAAGAAGAGAAGCAGGGGTGGTGGTAAGAGATGCAAAGTGCATAGTTATCAAATTTGGAAGTCTGAGAAGCTTTTGGTTTAAGTTCAGGATTAGCTATGTTGCCATCATTATGTAAAATTGATATAATGGATTAATCTAGAAACGACGAAGTCCAGAAAAAGTTATTACAACTTTTAGAATAGAGATGGGAAGTGTCCAAAATAAAATGAGCGATTAAGAGGCTATTGCTAATTTAAGTTATAAATTTGATTTACATATTCTTTATCTTAAAATTTCATAAGCAATCAGTATTTTTATATCATAACATTTATATCTGCATCATTCTCTCTCTATATATATTTATACACACAAATATATATATATGTTATTTTATCAAGTTAAATTATAACTAAATAAGCAAAAAATGAATTAAAAGTTGAAATTTGATCAAATTATGAGAACTAATTAAGTAAAATTAGTGCATTTGAACAAGTTAACCTTAACTGTGTTGAAAAAATAACTAAGTAAATATATAAGTGTATACAAAAAAGAAATTATAAATACAATTTGGAAAAAGCTGTTTTATCACTGTCAGATTCAAACTTTTTCAAGAGTGGAAGAAGCTGTACACCGATACTACAGTTTTTTTTTTAAAATTTTTTTTTTATTATTATTTATCAGTCATGTTTCTATAGCTTTGAAAGCTTTGAAACTGCACATGACCAGCCTGCAAAAACAAAAGTAAAACAACTGTAATTTTTCAAATAGAAATTCAATGAATCAGAATTTCAGTAAGTGTGTAAAAAAGGGCTAAACTGCCAGAAAGAAATTCTGTATATAAAAAATCTTATCAACATTAGTTTAAAAAAAAATGGGAATTGATACAATATACAGTAAATTAAATTAAACTTTTATCTAATTCAATCTGTTTCACATTAGTGTACAAAAAAGAAGAAATGAAATAAGCCAGGAAAATCGGTACTCAACAGAGCTGAAATAATAATAATAAAATCTTTACAAACTGTTGGTTGAAAAAGTAGCCAGTAGAAAAGGTAATCCCTATTAATAGTGGCAATTTTTAATCTCGCCAAGAAATGTTAGCAAAAGAAGTTTCAAACACTAAAAAAAAACAGTAATTTTCAAATGGAATAAGTAATTAAATTAAATTCTGGCAAAAGCTAGGAAAAATGAAAAACGGAATTTTAGAACAGAGGAACAGTTGTCATGCTTTTTTGGCTACAAAAGCGACTTTTCAGAATTTGAAACCAACCATTTTGTAATCAAAGAAAGAGCCAAAATGTGAAAAAATTAATAAAACAAAATTTAAAAAAAAAAAAAAAATGACATTTTGTGCATACTATGAACCTGTTTTACCCATTCCTCTCCTCCCCTTGTTAGGTTTAAGAACTGACTGCATTATGTGATAAAACATTTATAGTTTTTAGTCTGTTTCATGCTTTTATAAACTGTTCTTTAATAAATGCATATGGAACTTGATTAGTAGTCAAAATTGTGAAAGTATAATAATTTCTCGCTGTTGTCATACGAATATTAAATACTAGTTAATTACTAGCTGTATAAATATTATATGTACAGCTAGTAATATGTACGAATATTAATACTAGCTGTATAAATATTCCAATACTGGTTAATTGATTATAGATAGTATTTCTTGTAAAGTTTTTGAAGATGTTAAAGTTCTAATTAATAAGCTGAACTGAAGGAAAGTTGAAATCTCTTCTCTTGTTAAAAAAAGTCTTACTTTTGGTGATTGAAAATGCAAAAATCTAGACAATCAATAGCCAGTTGATATGAGTTGGTCTTGTTGAGTTTAAGACAGGAAGGTTATGTATTGCAGGATTCAGTGAGATTAAAATTGTTGAAAGCTATGATATCATCAACATATCTGCAGGTAAAGGCAAATTTTTGCAGATCGTTACTGAAAGTGAATGAAGAAATTCATACTGTTTTGTAAATAAGTAAGTGTTGCAGATCTGTGTAAAATAATTTGTGTCCATAGGGATTCTTTTTATTTGCAACAGTGTCCTAAAACTTGATGTAATTATGAAAAAGTGAGCATTCGATTTATTCTTTCAGCTATAAGCATCTTTGGAAACAGTTCAAGTAGGTCTAGTAGACTGCTGTAGATTTCTTTAAGTGGCAGTGATATGTAAAGATTTTTAAAGTCATTGTAAATATTATGGAGCTATTTTGATCTCTGTAACTACTTTAAGAACAGGAAGATTTCTGCTAATGACCCAACTGAAGTGAAGTTCTTCATTAGCTGTATCAAAAATATTACAAATTCCTTCGTATAAGAGAAAAAATGTGATCAAAACGTTTCTTGTAGACCCTGATGCTATTAGCTATGTATCTGAACTTGATTGGGTTCTTGTAAAACTTAGGCAATGCATTATGTTTGGAAATCTATTGTACTCAGAAATATAAGTTTTTTTTGAAAAGCATGAAGCTTGTTAATGATTGCTGTTTCTTTATATTCTACAATAAGATTAGTACACTTTTGCATGTGTTTGAACCAATTTTCGAAGCATCTTTTCCATTGTGATTGACGTATCTCCAAAATATGCGTTTTGAATGCGTCAACCGCTTCTTTGGGTGTCGCAAATTGCTGAGCATGTAATTTATTTTTGATGTACGAGAATAAAAAAAAGTCATGTGGTGCCAAATCGGAGCTGTACGGTGGATGACCCATCAATTTGATGTTTTGGCCCACCAAAAATTCCTTTGTTTGAGCCGATGTGTGAGACCTTTCATTGTCATGATGAAGAATTATTCATATCTTCTTCTTTTTCTGAATTTCTCCAATGACTTCTGCCATACAAATGGCTATGTACCATTTGGAATCGACCATCCTGCATTGCTCTAATGCCACTGTTGCAACATGACCCGTAATGCCGAAGAAACAGGCAACCATTTGCTTCAATGCGCTTCTTCTGTGAATAACTTTTGTTATATTTGGCTCGTCTTGGAAGACCCATACAGTCAACTGATGTTTTGTTTCAGGCTCATATGCATAGATCCATGATTCATCATCTCTGTAGATGCTATACACAGCCTTTGATGCACCTTGAACGTATTTTTCCAACATTTCCTTGTACCAGTCGACACAAGCCTTCTTTTGAGCATTTGTCAGATTATGTGGGATCCAATGTGAAACAAATCTTTTTTGCACCAAATATTCCTGTAATATCTTATTGATACTAGTCATACTAATGCCCAAAGATGCCTCAGTCTCACGGTATGTCACGTGACGATCTTGTTTATCCGTTCATGCACAGCATCGATATTTTCTGGCACAGCAACTGAATTTGGGCGACCTTCGTGGAAGTCATCCTGGGGTAAACATCAACCATGATTTAATTCATTATACCAGTTTTTTGTATAAAGAATTAAGTTCATCGAAGCATTCTTGGCTTCATAATCCATGTCGAAAGTTATGACAAATAATCGCACAAAAATGTTCACAAGTCAATTCCATATTTTACCTAAGATTAATTTTTCAGTTTACTGCAAACAACACAAATCATGCTAAAATGGCAAAGCTTTCTGAAGAACTTACAGTTAAAAATATCAAACTTTCAGTTCGAATCCTCTGCGATCGCCTAGCAACACTTCCTGTTGCCAAGGCCAGAAATATAAATGGCAACCCTTGTATTTGGTTGATTACATTCTTTTTCAATATGAGAATTGTAGAATTTCGTACAGATGATGCTAAAATTATTACTTCCTATTTTTGTAATAGTGAATTTGACCTAAAGTTCAGAAGTTCAATTTTTTTAGCTCTGGCCAAAGAATCAAATCTTTAAAACTGTGAATTGTATTAAGTGCTAGTTTAACTCTGTTCATAATGGATTATTTCCATTTCATAAAAGTTTGAGATAGAAGATTTAAATTTAAAGCTAAAATTAAAAATAAAATCATTTGTGCTGCCTTCAGTGCTTTTAATGCAAAGAGAAATATGAACAGAGCTTACTGGCCTAAATTTAGTACCTTTTATTCATAAGCATTCTCTAGGAATAATAAATAATACTATATCAGGATTGCCAGTAATGAAGTAATTATGCTAAGAATCTGAAAATAGAACGTAAACTAGATCTTTTATTATTCAAGTTGCTGCTAAGTCTATCTCTTGGTGGTTGGTCATCCAGTTACTTACTGTTTTATGTATTTAAAACAGACCTTTGTTTTGGACTCTGTTGCAGGAAAAAGATACTGCAAGTTTTAAAAAATACCATGGAAGTTAATTACATCAATGTGAGGATGCAGGAAATCAGTTTTACGGAAAATATTGGTGGCCTTCTTTTTGTTATTTTGAAATTTAATAAAGTCTAAAACAAGGTCTTGATACTAATATAAGAATTCTTAAAGTGATTTTCAAGGTTTGACAGTTCATTGTTGGTAAATTTATGCAGTAGTTTAATTAGATTTGTAGTGAAACCTGTGGAATTAAACAAATCCAGAGATTTTAACTGTAGCTTATTAGTGCTAGCGACAACTTTTTTAATTTACCTCTGGTTCCTCTAATTTTTTTTGTACTGAAAATACCAAATTGCTCATAAGCAGTAGAATTAAAATCAAAATTTGAATTATTAAGGTAAGTATTAGGTCCATGAAAACATGAAGAGATTCTGTCAAAAGCCTGGATTTAAGATTAGGAACAATATAAATATTTTAATTGAAATGTCATTAAAACTGTGAGTTTCAAATTGCTCTATTTCTTTTGTGGCCTGCGAATGTTCATAGGAAGTGAAAGAATTTTTCTTAATGTGAGATCTGTGGTTATTAATTCTTAAGCTGAAATTGTTCTTAGTCTGTCCTATGTAAAACTATACTGCATTTGTTACAAATAGTGAAGTGAATATGGTTAAATGTTTTTCAGAGAGACTGCTGTCTATTAACAAATGGGTTAACTGGAGTGGCATTATGTCTACAAGTTAATGAACTGGAATTTTTACATTCCTTATAATTTCAGTAGTTTACATATAAAATAAAAGTAAAAAGGGAGTTAGCCTTGATTACAGTCAAGATTTTGTAAGGAAAATCTTGAAACCTCATTATTACCTAAAAATGGGAACTCCTTGAATTATTAGAGTAATAGCCATAGTGCTTAAAGCTGCTTGCTGTAATATGAACTAATTGAAATTGCAAAAATGTTTGTAAATAAGACTTTCAAAACAATATCCTACACAGTTGCTGCTAAAATTGAAATAAAATAGTTATTAAATTATAACTAAGTAGGCAATGAATTAAGCAATTTAAAGTTTATCAAATTATTAAAATTAATAAAAATTAATTAATTAATAAATTAATAAATTTTGTAAAGGTAGTGGATTTCAAGGAATTAACCTTGACTTGAGTTAAAAGTAATTAAGTAAATATATAAAAATATACAAAGAACAAAAAAACACCTTTTAGTACAGTATGAAAAAAGCTGTTTAAGCACTGTCAGACTCAAACTTTTTCAAGAAGTAGAATAATCTGCACGCCAGTGCTACTACGTTTATTGGCATTATTAGTCATGTTTCTGTTCACTTCCAATTAGCTAAGGCACCAAAATAAATTATTTTAAGTTATTTGTAGCTCTGAAATTTAAAAACACCACCTCTACATGACTAGTTTGCCTAAAATTCTTTTTGGCAGTTCAGCCATTTTTTGGCATACTTACCAAAATTTTGATTCATTGAATTTCTCTTTGAAAAATCACAGTTGCTTTACTTCTGTTTTGGCAGTTTTAATTTTGGGAGGTATGAATAATTTAATATAATTAATTTGTGTGCCTCACCTAATTGGAAGCAAACAGAAACATGACTGATAATAACAGAAAAAGCAGGATTATGGGTATGCAGATTCTCCCACCTCTTGAAAAAGTTTGAGTGCCACACTGTGATAAAGCATCTTTTTCCGAATTGTATTTATAATTTTTTAAAAAAAATATTTTTATGTATTTACAGAATTACTTTTTCAACAGAGTTTAGGTTAATTTCATGGAATCTACTAATTTTACGTAATTATTTTTAATAAGTTGATCAAATTTAGACTTTTTATTTCATTCTTTGCTTAGTTATAACTTAATTAAATAATCATTTTATCCCAATTTTAGGAGCAACTGTACAGGATATTGTTTTGAATGTCCTAGTTACAATAATTTTTTCAATACATATATAAGGTGTACCGGAAAGTTCTGTCCAATAATGTTACCTTGAGTTTCAGTGTGTATGCATGTGTTCATTTAAGACATATATGCCTCTCTCTCTTTATCACTGCATTTATAAAACGTTTGCTGTTCTAATTAACTGAAACCAAAGAGCCTAGATGTGATTATATAAACATGGCTACCAATAAAGACGATTTACAAACTGCATTTTGTACAAAATCCAATAAGGAAGTGCTACAAGAACATATCAGAATCTGATGACAGCTTTTGGTGGAAATGCAGTTTTGGATAGCAGATGAGAAAATGTTTTGAAAAATTTAAAGCAGGTGATTTCGACCTTAATGACTAGCCATGCTCTGGGCAGCCATCTTTGATCTATGACAATATTGTCAAAACCACGAGAGGGATATCCTTTATTGACTACATTGAAATTTGCAGAAATACTTAATTCAGCTCAACAAATCATATTTGGAAACTGCTGTTGGTCCGTAAGTATTCCAGATGGATGCCTCATTAGTTAAGTGAGAAAAATTTGCTTTGTCATCATATGCGCATTTAAGAAAAAGTTGCTTTGTTATCATATGTGCATACTTAATCGGAAAAGAAAGGAGACCTTTTAGGATTGATAAAAAATGGATTACCTATGAAAACATTGTTAGTGAAAGAGTATACTGTGGGCCTGAACAACCTGTCCCTGCCACCTGTAAACAGAGTTTGAACCTGCATAAGAGAATGCTGTGTATATGGTGGGGCATCCAAGGATTAAGTTCAAGTGCACAACCACTGTCGAAGGAAAAAGAGATGGAATGAATAAATTGGGGCTTTGACACCATGCTGTGATATAGCATTTGTTGTTGATGTTATTGACCATTTTAATATTCTCAGTAAACATCTGCATAGAAAAAATAAAATAATTGTCATATATCCTTGTATACAGATTTAATTTGTTATTAAATTAAAAGTGTATTTAGAGTAAATTTGCAATTATGGGAAACACAGCTTGAAAAAAAAATATATACATTTCCTGTATCTGAATCCTATTCTATTTCGAGGGGAATTTAAAAAGTAAACACATAATGGAGAAAAGCTGTACTTATTCTTATGATAGAAAACTGAAACAAATCTTATTTTTCGACGTATCCTCCGTGTACTTCAATTCATTTTTCCCAGCGTTTCACAAGTTTTTTTGATTCCTTCAGAAAAAAAAAAAAAGTTTTTGGGTTTCATGTGTAACCAATTTTGCACCACAGCATGACGTTTTCATCACTTTCAAGTCTTCTTCCCCGTAATGCGTCCTTTAAGGGTCCAAACATGTGAAAAATCACTTTTAGCCCAATGTATGGTTGGACTGTATGGTGGTTATTTCAGCACCTCGAATCCCAACTCCTTTATGGTGTCGGCAGAATGTGGCCGAACGTTATCTTGCTGCAGGATGACACCACTTTGCAGTTTTACACGATGTTTGGATCTGATTGCAGGTTTCAGTTTGGTATGCAACACATCACAATAATTCTCACTGTTCACAGTTTCTCCTCTTAGGGTGAAATAATCAGCTACTGCACCTTCCATGTCTCAGAATAAAGTGAGCATAATCTTTCCAGCTGATAGTTGATGTTTAAATTTCCTAACATGTGGTGATGGTGGGTGTTTCCAAACCATGCTCGCAGCCTTGCTCTCTGGTTCGTGATGATGAACCGAAGTTCCATCACAGTAACGGTTTGCTGTCAGAATCCACCGCATCAGAATGATAACAGGCCAGATGCTTACGAGCGATGTCCAACCTTTGCGCCATATGCTGCACCAACAAATCTTTAGGGATCCATTTTGCATACGCTTTCCGAAAACTTAGCCTGTTATGTAAGATGGAATACGCTGAACCAGGGCTGATGTTTAAAGTATCGGCGATTTTGTCCACTGTGATTCTCTGGTTTTCTCTCACCATATCCTCAATGACATTCACATTGTCCTCCATGGTTGACGTCAGTGGCCTGCTCGATCTTGCCTCATCACACACAGAAGTTCTTCCCTGTTTGAAGTGCTCTATCCATTCGTAGACCTTTCTTCGCAATGAACAGCTGTCACCATACTGTGCTTGCATTCGACTAATAATATACACAGGTTTTATACCTGAATGTGAAAAACGAATCACTGCTCTCATTTCCTCCTTGGTGCAAATCACTATTGGAGCTGCCATGTTTAACGGTCTGCTACACTCCAACGACTAATGCAGGAGTATGAGCGACACATTGTCTCGAAGTGGTGCCAACTACTCTCACTCAGTGCTGATTACTAGCAGTGTTTGCCAATCCCTGGATAGAGAAATTGCTAATGTGCCATTACTTTTTGATTCCTTTCGTATTTGAAATAAAAAATCTTGAGAATGTGGAAGAAGAATAGCATTATTATGACAAGATTTCAATGAAAGATTTTAAGATTGTTATTATTCTGCATCTAATTTTATATTTAAAGTCATTATTATTAAAAACAAATGGCAATAATGCACCAAAAATTGTCCAGAATGGAGCTAGTGAGTTTACAATGTTATATAGTGTATCTTACTCATGTTTTGACTAACTTGTATTTGTACTTGTCAAATATACTGTAATCTAACTCTTGCCACACACGGTACAAAGTGTCTTCCGAGACTATGGCTGCTACTTAATTTTCCTTTTGAATTCCATAACATCACCTGGAAGAGGAGGAACATAAACAAGATCCTTTGCATAACCCCATAAAAAGAAATCACAAGGGGTGGTATTCAGGGACCTAGGAGGGCTAATTTTAGCAGACATTCGTCTGTAGCTCCACCACAACCAATCCAACGATTAGTTATGTCTATGTTCAGGTATGTTCTAACATCACAGTGAAAATGTGAGGGTGCATCATCTAACTGAAGGACAAAAGTCTCAGATCCAGTTTGCAGTGATGTTTTTAACCAGGTCTATAACATCTGAATAAAGGTCTCTCCAGTAACAGTGTATTCCTCAAAGAAGAAAGCCCCATAAGTTGCTTTTGAGACATGGCACAAAAAAATGTTGACTTTGGAGTATCTCGCTCAAGCTCAGCATTGTTATACAGGTTTTCTGTTCCCCAAATTCTACATTTGTGTCTATTTACTTTCCCATATATATGAAATTTTGCCTCGTCCGAAAAATTTATTGATTCACAAAAGTATTGTCATTGTCCTGCAATGCACAGCAAAACTGGAATCGCTGGTCTTTGTTTTTAGGATATAACTTTTGCACTAACTGTAGTCTGTATGGTTCCATGTTTAATTTTTTATGCAAAACATGCCACACGGTCTTTGCTGACATTTCTAACTCAAAGTTGGAAAAAGTAATGCAAAGTTGTCTTCCGAGTCTCAGAAGATGCTTTGTGCCATGTGTGGCAAGAGTTAGATTATTGCATCAACGTTTGCTACTTGTATGGCTACAATAACTTTCTTTTAAGTGTTCCACTTTTAAAACATGCTATGTATGAATTTATTTCTTCTGTGTATTTATTCAGTTTTATTTAGGTTATTTTACTCCTTTTTTGGGGAACAGAGTGAATTAAATCTTTAACTTATTTTTTACATACATTTACCAAGCTAATATTATTGACATTTTGTACAAATACTGTATAGGATTTTTGTGCTTTTCCTTTTATGTTATGTGAATGTGTTGATAGAGGATCATAGGCCAGTTAGTTTCCCTTAGAATATCACTTTGCAATCATTAAAGATATATGAGCAATATAATATAATACTGGGCTGGTTCCCATAGAAATTCATTCATGAAGACTTTTCTCATAGGCTCGTAAGGTTCACTTAAATAGTAAATATCCAGATATTTTTGGTCACATAATTTTTAATTCCTAAATTAAACTACATTAAATTAGGTTTAATTTTTCTAGATTATTCATACTTCGGTCATGCTAAATAAATTCCCCCCAAAAAATGTAATTCAAAGAAGTACAGAAATAAAAATCTATATATTAATTTCTTGTTTATTTTCAGAGTGGCTGTAATTGGTAATGTAGATGCTGGTAAAAGTACATTATTGGGCGTACTTACTCATGGAGAGTTAGACAATGGCAGAGGATTTGCTCGTCAGAAGCTATTTCGACATAAACATGAAATGGAATCAGGTCGTACATCTAGCGTAGGAAATGACATATTAGGATTTGACAGCTGTGGGAATGTAGTTAATAAACCTGACAGCCATGGCGGACAATTAGATTGGGTTAAAATATGTGAAGCTGCTTCCAAAGTGAGTTTCAAAAAGTCTATTTCAATCTTGCTGCGTTGCTAAATTCATATCTTTATATTAAACTCAAATATTTAGCAGACATTCTCTAATAATAGATAAATTGTGGTCTTATAAATCTACACTTACAAGAGATTGTTTTTAATAATAGTATTATGTTATTGTTGTGTTGCATATTTTAATATTATTTTAGACAATTTAAATAATATATAAGGAAAATTTTATAAAGGATGTAATTTAGAGTATGTAAATAGCTGCTTTATTGTTCAGAGATAATGTGTTGAAAAAATTTAATAACCTCTAAAAAACCGTAGAAATTTGTTTTGTTAAATGATATCTTAATTACAAGCAACAATCTGTATTTTTTATTTATTTATTGGCTGTGATTTGTATTTATAATATGTATTTGCTAAGTAGGAGTGGAGTTTTTTGAGAGGGTAAAACTTAATAAGGTTCACAGGCTGTAAAAATAAGCAAAAAACAGCTCAAAAATTAGCACAATAAAAATAAAAATATCACTGAATGCCGTTTTCTTGGGCAATAGCTGTAAAAATAAGCAAACAGCAACTCAACATAAAATCTAGCTCAAATGAAAATATCATTGACTGCAGTTTTGTTGCAACTATTCCAACATTGTTAAGGTTGTTGTTACAATAAATGCTGTGATGGAAGTGGAAATATTAGGTCAACAGAAAAGAGGTGGGGTTCAGAAATCTTTTTCCCATACCATCAATAGGAATGGAGTAGAAACTATGTCAGTAACAGATTGTTATGCAGAAAGATACGGCAAATGCCCCATATAGAAGAACGTTTCAAGAAACTTTGAAAGTTAAAAAAGCGAGAACCTCCTACCATGAGTAATCCTCATAACCACAATATCATCATTCCAATAAAACACCCACCTTGGAAAAAAGCAAAGATCAAATAACATTCTTGCATATGAACCTGCCACGCTCCAAAACTGCAAAAAATCAACTCGTACAACATATCTCAGAACATCCAACAGCCTTCATTCTCATCCATGAACCTTACTGTCTAGACAGCCAAATATGACGCACAGTTCTCAACTGGAAAATTTTCTAAAAACACCCTACCTCAAATGCACCAATTCAAACAGCAGCAATGTATTCCCCTAACAAAAAATCCAATTCAATTTCAACCGTCAACAAATAGGATATTGCGCATCAACTTGTCAATGCAATTCAGGAGAGAATCATACATGATGATCACATGGAGATAAATATAAATCTTTTAAAATCTACAAAACAATCACCAGTTCCAATCTAACTCACTACAAAATTAACAAAAATGGAACCAAAAATGTAAAGACTACCTAGTGCAGGAGGCTGAAACCATATTACAGTCTACAGAAAGCAGCAGCTCCAAATATGGCAAACAGAGAATTTATGCTATACAAACAATTTGCTAGCAATCATTCAAAGAAAAAACTGTCCCAAATTCCTCCAAAATTAATTGGTGGGCATCCTATATTAGACAGAAAAAGAACAAGACCCAAACAAATTAAAAGTCACAACAAGTGAAGAGAATCGCCAAGAACTCCTTCAAAGATATCAACATCAAAAAACATTATAAAAAGCAAATCCTGGAAGCCAAAGTCAAAAATCGGTGCACCATTACTGTGCCAGTATAAAAGTACTAACGGCCTATTCTACAAGATGGCAATAAACAAAATCTTCAAACCTACTTCAGCTGCACCACCTCATGAACAACCCAAGCACCAGAATGACAGACAATATAACGGGATTCCTCAACTCCAACCTCAATGCAGTCCTACTAAAAGACAACCCTGAAGATGATGACTATAAACAGAAATCCCTCTGAAACAGTGGTCGCCCAGCTACCAACAACAACCCCCATTCACCCAGGAAGAAATTACACGTATTGTGAAGAAACTAATTAAGAACAAGGTTCCAGAACCAGAGGAAATTTGCAACAAAATAGTTGAGTTTAGCTGAACTATTTAGCCACTAACAAGAACCTTAACCCAAAACTCTGCAACGTAATACACCCAACTCCTGACTGCTTTAAAATGGGGTAGGTTAGGTTATTCAATTATGGCAAAGCACACGAGGGCTATCTGCGTGAAGGGAGGGATGCCTTCGTGGAGGACTTTCTAAGGGAAACTGCCTCTTATACACATTACACATGGGGAAAAATGCCCATGCAGCCAGCCCTTTCGCACTTTAAAATGGGAAAAACCATCCTGTTCCTGAAGAAAAACAAATCCCCAGATAGTACTGTATCATATAGGCCATCGATCTTCTGCCAGCAATTGGAAAATTTCTAGAACATGGCGTAAAAGGAAGAGTCAGATTCCACATTCTTCATATTGACAGATTTGACAAACACCAATACGGATTCCATCATCATAAACACCATCATCTCCTAAAAAAAATTAAGAGGTTGCTCCCAGGAGTCCTGCATGACTGTAGACTTTTAGAATATAACATTCAACCCCCATTATCAATCATAAGTGGTCGATGCATTCCTCCATTACAGCTTTCACCAACGACGACATATTTGTGGTCAAAGGCTGGGGAGCATTAACCCAATTCAACAAGCTTTATGCAAAATATAAACTGTAACTCTCTGAACAGGAATCCTAAGTTATGGTAATTCACAAGTCTGGGCAGAATATAACAAAGCAACTATCATTCAAGCTCAAGGGAGACAGCATCAAGAATGTCAAAACCATAAAATACTTTGGAATTCACATCGATCACAAACAAAATTGCGTTAACCATCTCGAGGAAATAAAAAATAGAATGCACCAAATTGGCATCAACCTCAGAAGATCCCATGGGTACAACTGGGGTCTCAATCCACGCTTTACCAAAATCCTCTTGTTGCTGGTGGTAGTGGAAATAGCTATATTGAGCTGACATATAGGCCTTCCTATGACCAAAAGGAAAAAGAAAATCCCAACTTCCATTCAGAGGCAATTCAACCTATGCATCGGCTGCCGCACAACATCAAATGCAACATTAAATATCCTTGCTGGCACCACTTCTCTCCACCTACAAGCAATTCACAAAGCCATTTACTCCACAGTCTTACAACTCAAAAGCAACATCTCATTTCAGGCCCAGATTTTGACTGCAGAAGAATATGAATACCATCCTCCATCTTACAATAGACATCCAGCTGAACCTCACAGCAAAATTAAATTCATCAAAAGTGACATCCTCACCCCATGGAATGCAATAATTGCTTATACTAATGATTCCAAGATTCAAGAAAAAGATCAGCTGTGCAGTTCACATTCATGCTGAGACTACAGCTCAGAGGTCAGTAAACTGGAAAGTCTACCTCAACTCATTTAACGGCATCCATCAAGCTGAATTATGTTCAATTAAAGCCGCAATTATGTGTAATTAAAGCTGCCAGTTTTCATAAATCAGATTCTAAATATAAAATCTGACAGCCAAGTTGCCATATTCTCCATATTAAATCCAGATAATCCCATCTCCCATAGCATTTAAAAGGCACCCAAAACCAAGAAGATATGCCGTTATTGGTCAAACTCCCAAAATGTCATCTTCATAATATTATTGATAATACAATACACAATATCTGGCAGCAGGAACGGACAAATGCCATCACAGGACATAGAGTCTATGCCTCTTACCGAAAAGTCAGCTCAACAACAAGTGCCCTTACTCAGTACTTTAACTGATGTCATGTGTCTCTAATCGCCCTAGCATTCAGACATCATCTAATCGTACAATGCAGCTTCAACCATAAGGTAAAAATAATAATAGATAAAGTTAACTCATATGGAACAGAAATTTGTCAAACTTCTTCTGTACCACAAACCAATGATACATTTCCTAGCAAGGAATAAGAGTAGAACCTACATACTTCAATAATTAAATAGGTTCAAATATGGACTCAGTGAACTGTGTACTGATTAATGTACTTAAAAAACTGATGAACAATGAACTCGGAACCCAAGAGCTTTATACCAAGATTAAATACAACCAAGCAACTCAGATCACTGTACATCCCCATAATATGATAGGGCATTTCTATAAAACAGAAACATCAATCCCTTTGTTTGTTTAGTTATAATTTAAGGTAAGGCCATCCAGACAGGAAAGTAATTATTGACTCTTGACTGCCGTACCGAAGGACCCGAGTTCGAATCCCAGAGAAGGTGTGGATGTAAATTGTCTGTCCTTTCATAAAAGATAACAGTGGCTGCCTGTTAGGTGTCTCCAGAATAAAACGACCCTTTGCAGTGGCCAAAGCCTAAAAAACACTAGTAAATTAAACTCAATGGCGCAACAGCCCTAGTGGACCACAGCCTGCAGTGCCCTTTTTCTACTTTCTTGACCGCTTTGGGTCCCAGATTGCATCAGCATATGCCCTGGACAACTGGGCAGCTTTTCGCAGGACCCCTGGTGTGTAGTCCCCAAGCAAACTTGGTACTCATTTTGTTGACCCACTTAAGGAATGAAAAGCTGAGTCAACCTTGCCCAGCCTGGGGATCAAACCCTGGACCAGTGGTGCAGCTGTGTGATGCGCCACCGGGCAGTAAAAACACTAATACCCGCCATTAGAAAAAATAATTTAAGGTATGTTATTTTATTTAATATGTATATAAGTTTTTCTTTACTACTTCCTGATTTATGTAAAATGTATTTTATGAATTATCTGTTCTATATGAATAATAAGTACATTCAATAACTCAAGTAATGTTTATCAAGTTATGTAATAAAGTACCAAAATGGTTGTTCAATTTGTTATTGCAGCCTTATCCTGTGAAATGAACATAACTGCGTATGTTTTCAACCTAAGCTATAGTTTTAATGTTAGGTTAATGCTTCTACAAGATTGACCCATTAATGTCAGTGGAGGCTGTTATGTAAATCACAGTGTATACTGAGTAATAATCGAATATAATAGCCTTCCAACTCATAAAAATAATGGGCATAGAGAATGCAGTCTCATCCAATAAATCACCAGTTTAAACACCCAGTGCCTCAGGATTTCAAGTTTCGCCCAACAGGGTGCTCACGAGATCCCTGGAAGGTTCTTTCCTCTAGAGACTTAATATGAGGGGGATGATAGCTGTAAAATCTCATAGCAAAGTTTTGCTGTCGCCCCATACTTTCACCTGTCATTTTGTGCAGAAAGATTTTCAAAGCTTCTAGGAAATCCGAATTCAGAGACGAATTAATGAGAGCAATAATTTTGACTTTGCAAAAATCAAAAATAGGGGTTCTTATCCCACCAGCCAAAAGCATTTGAATGCATTTGACCAAGTTTTGTTCCACCTACCTAATTTATTCCTTTATGCAGAATTTTAAAGAGCTAGAATTTTGTCCTGTGATGCAAAACTGCACTCACAAGGGATTTTATAAATACTTTATGAATGAACATCCCATATTTTGTTTTTTACAAATGACTAGATTTTATTGATAGCTTTAAAAGAAACTGCAACACCATACTGTTTAAAGCATTTTTTGGGAGGGAAAGGCTAACTTTAGGGATTTGTAGACATACGGAATTAAAGTGTTCATAATTTGAAGACTTAAAGTTGAAGGAGATGGAGGTCTTCAAAGAATATTTCAATTCCATCCATTTGTCTGTCCCTTTATATCCAAACTTAGTCCTGCCTTTTCAAAATACTTCCTGTAGTATAATTTCATAATTTTCTGTAAATCTATCAATAAAATCTTCTCACTTCTGAAAAGTGAAATATTGGCTTTTCAGATTTTAAATTTGTTTTACTAGTCTTTTTTTCAGTGAAATGCTTCATTTCAAATCTATTAGGATTTTCTAATTTCGCATGTATGATTTTAAATTATATGTATATTGAATGATATAAAATTTTAATGAATGTATCCAATAATTTTTTTAATGTTAGAAGATGGATAATTGTATTTTTTAGTTCCATTGTCTAAAATTAGTTTCTTCAGGGTTGCCGTGCTACCTGAAAAACTGGGGAAACTTGGAGAATTCTAAAACTGACTGAAAAAATTATGGAAATGTCATGGAATTTAAATATTTTAGTCAAAATCTGGAGAAGTCAGGAAATTAATATATGGCAATCCCCCCAAAGTGATTTTTACACCAAAATTGGAAGTGGTGACTTTCTTGGTGAATTATATATCATGT
Source organism: Stegodyphus mimosarum (assembly GCA_000611955.2). NCBI lineage: Eukaryota > Metazoa > Arthropoda > Arachnida > Araneae > Eresidae > Stegodyphus > Stegodyphus mimosarum. The sequence continues at coordinate 357,522 of KK119923.1, read as the reverse complement.
GAGTGTCATTCAGGCAGCTGGCGTAGAACCAGTTTTTGCAGCTCCAATCAGATTGTCTTTTAGACAAAGCAAGTTTCCATTAACTTTGATTTCCAGTAACCCCAAGAATTGAGAGGTTCACATTTGCATGTACAGTGCACATTGAATGAAAGAAAATGCCTTCCCATTCTCGTATAAAACAAAATCGGTTTAATCCTAGCATACAGTGTACATGGGATTTGGTGACATTATGATGAGCAGTAAACTGAACATTTATAATGAGTAGTAAACAGGTCATTTTGGTATTGGTGGCAATTTTCAAAATCATGCTTAGTTACAGACTTTCAGGAGAGATAGAATACACCTGAATGATGAAAATCAATTGATCATAGCAATGCATGATCAAAAAATGCTTTCTGCTTTCCTGCTGCAGTAGTGATGAAACAAAACATAGGAAACAAAGGACACGAACAGGGTGACAAAACAGCTTTACGATGTTTAAGATAGCAAAAACCAAGAAATGAAAATGAAAACCGACAACAATTGTCATCAAAGAAAGAATTAAATTTTACGGCATAGAAATTATGACTCCAGACTGTGATGCTGTCATCGCATCACCAGTGCATGGGAGATCTGATGTTGTGGAAAATAATTTGGATAATAATATATAATAAATTATAACAATATATAATAAATCCTGGTGTGCCCTGTACTTTCCCAGCAGCTGCCATGATGCGTGCTACAAGTTCCTGAACTCTGTTAATAGGGATGTCTTACACCAGTGTCTTGACATTTCCCCAGAGGAAGTAGTGAATGCAAATGAGGTGTAGCGATCTTGCTGACCAATGCACCAGATCATTCCTGCCTATACAGTGTTAAGGATATGTTGCATTCATGTGGAGATACACATCAAGGCTATTAATATGCAAAAATTTTAACATTCCCAATGTTTTAGTTGCACTGATCATAACAAACATGTTTTCTCACCCTGTTTGTATCCATATTTCTTATGTTTTGTGTCGTCACTACCATGCCAGGAAAGTGTTTCTGACCATGCATTGCTGTGTGATTTTCCTTCGTCTAGGTTCACTGTATCTTTCCTGAACGTTTGTAACGGAATTGCTGAAACTCCTTGTATATGATTTAACTTAGTCTGAAAATTTTAATTTATTTCACATAAAAGTAACATTCTTATTATGCTTATGTTTAAAAGGGCTGAGCAGTGCACAGATGCTGTATGTATTTTGGCAAATTGGCTTATATTTTTTGATAATTTGGTTATTCTGGTACACAGCAAACAATTTTTACGTTTGCCTAAAAACTTAAAAAGTCCCATTTAGACCCTGATGGTTGATTAATCAAAAAAAAAAAAGTTTTTCCAAAGAGAAGACTGTGAAGTCAACAGTGAAAAAATGAGGTCTGTTTGTCCACAATGACTCTGAGTTAGCTGAAGTGAGCAAAGTGTTGTCGGACAATACAAAAGATAACTCACTGTAAACTGTTTATGCAACTCAGTCTCCTGTAGCAATTAAGAAGGGAAAAATTACTCTAAAAAGCAATAAATATTATTCTAGCAGCTTTCTAATTAAAGCAGAGTATTCGTTTACTATGATGATAAATATCAGAATAAACAATCCTTTCTAGAACATTAATATATTCTTTGTTGTTGTTTTTGTTAGTGTGTGCAATATTTGCACATGAAATCTTGCAGGATATGAATTTTATAATACCCGATAGTTAGTCTGGATTATTGCAACCTTATTCTAAAAGAACTTTACTGAGTATGTAGATTTCGCATCAGATTTCATTAATTGCACTTTCCTTTCTAGGTAATTACTTTCATTGATCTTGCGGGCCATGAAAGGTATTTGAAAACTACTATATTTGGAATGACTGGGCATATTCCTGATTTCACAATGTTAATGGTAATTTGCATTTTGTTTTTTGACTTGTAAGTTTTTTTTAACTTTCTTGTATGAAGTAAAGGAAGTATTGTAAGTATGAAAAATTCCGGGTATCTTATTTCAACGAAAATATCCACTTTGCCACTATCGAATGGAATTTAACGATGTTTGTGCGTGATATCTGTACGTTAAGGACAGAATAAAGGACTCTTTTCCCCCAAATGAATTATAAAACTGAGGTAAAATAAATTCAGAAGAGTTTTTTTTTTGTGGCATAAGTATGTATATATGTATCGCACAGAACTCAAAAATGAGTAGTGTCAGAACATTGAAGTTTTGTATGTAGGACTGCTGTAATATGTACTTGTGCACGTTCCTTTTTGGTTACAATCGGCCACACCAAAAGTATATAAATATGTATATACCCACAGTCTTACTCGGCTCAGTGAACTCAGTTTTTTTTATTCTCATATGTTGGTAAATTGTGCATTTTTTGCTTTTAAAAATTATTGAATTATGTTCTTATCTTTCGGTTCAGGTTTTTATGCTTTTAGTTCATCTGGATGCAATAATTGTAGAATTATCAACAATTTAAATGTTGTTTAAGTGTGGCTAAGCCTAATTTTGGTTTACCACAACAGCCATATTTGTTTACAGTTGAAACTTACCAGAATAGTGAATTCCAATTTTGCACTTTCAGTGTCTTTTTGCCAAGTGGAACCAAAATTAAACTTTCATTTTTGTCCTTGTTGCCTGCTGGCCGAATTGCTTGTTTTTGCATAGAAACTCTAATTTTAATTGTAAAAACTGTGTTTTAAATTATTTTTTAATTGTATTTGTTTTATTTATTTTTTTTTTATATATTTTTCAATTTTTAATGAAGATATCTTGAGGTTTTATGTATTTTTGCCTTGCCACGAACTGAGAACAGAATTAATTGAATGAGAAATATATCGCTAATGAAATTCTAGGAAATAAGCTTAAATGAAATGCAGCAAAAAGTGCGTTTAATTTAATATTCAAGTATATTATCTTGTTAGTGAGAAGAGACAGGTGGCAAATTGTGGAAGGTATTGCAAGGCATGTGCAGCAGACTACTGAACATCCAGTATTGCATTTTACCATAGCCACAAGGTTGCACAAACATGGTCTATATACACAACGACCAACGTAGTATGTGCTGTAAACACCTGCTTAATGGAGACACCTATTTCTGTGGTGCGAGAAGTACAAGAATTGGAGACAACAAGAGTGGAGTCAAGTGTTGTTTACAGATAAGATTTAATTTAGTCTGATGAGTGATTCTAGATGTAAACAAATCTGAAGAGTGAAAAGAACACTCAATCACCCCTCCAGCACCATCAAAAAGGCCCTATTTTGGAGGTGTCGTTTGTTCTCATTGGTCACTGTTGGTCTCATTGGTCACTAGAGGTGTCATTTAGGGTAATGCTTGGTAATCATATTGACCACCACATCTCCCAAACTGATTTAGTCTGTGGTGTCTGTTACCGAGGTTCTCTTGCCTCATGTGCATCTGTTTAAAGGTGCTATAGGTCCAGACTTCCTCTTCATAGATGACAACGCTACAACTCATCTTACGGTAGCTGGTACAGAACGCTTGGAGAGTGAAGATATCCAATGCATGTATTAACCTGCAAGGTTCCTTGATTTAAATTGCATAGAACACATTTGAGATTTTCTCAGGAGACACTTGGCAGTGCATGACGAGCTGCCAGCAACACATTTGCAGCTGAAATTGGCACTACAAGAGGAATGAGAAGTGATGGCTCAACAACTCTTTGACAGCCTTGTTCTCAGCATGGACAGACATTGTAGTTCATGTATAGCAATCAGGGATGATCATATCTCCTTCTAAACACTGGGTTTTTCTTGGAGGGTGGCTGTCACATGGAGATTTCTGTCTTGAGTCGTGGCTGGAGTTACTTTTTCAGAAAAGTCTCTTTTCATATTTTTTATTCCTTTTCAGATAATTTTGCTCACTTATCCCATATTTTTTAATCTTGATGGTCTTATGGTAAGATTTGGGTTGATGTGAAATACTTCTGCGTAACATTACATTCGAAAAACTGTATCATCAATTTTGCACACAAGCCCTTTTTTTTTGGTAGATTTTCAATGAAGAGATAAGTATACATATATGAATTTTTTATTTGCAAAAATATGTATGTAGTTAAAAAACATATTTGTGTTAATGTATTACAAATATATTTCAATATATTAAATAATTTATAATTTTTTATTTTTTCAAATGATGTAAGAAAGTTTTTGTGTATTATTTCAAGGTAACATTATGCTGCTTTAATTATAAGCCTATTTAATTCATTGTACAAAATAAAGGAAATATTGTAATCACAAAAAATTTCAGTTATCAGATTTCAATAGAAATATCTATTTTGATCATTCTGGAATCCATTTTGACTATTTTTGCATGATGGCTGTACATACGGACAAAAAAAAAGGACTTTGTATTCCCAAACGGATTGTAAAATTGTAATCCTACGGCTGAATGAGTGCCACCTAGTGGCGGCTGGAAGAGACACCGGCCCCATATAGCCTTCAGTCGGTGTACTGGAATTACGAACTGAATATGGTGTTCCCCGAGATTTACTTTGTAACTTAAATGTATAATTCTAACGTCTTTAAATGTAATGTTTTATCTTTTTTTTCTTTTAATTGTGTTTTCTTAATTAAAGTTAATTAAAAGGCCCAGGTGAGTCTTTTGTTTATGGCAGTTTGATTATAAAAGGAATTTTTTGATGATATATGTACATATGTATGTATGTATCAAAATCGATTTGCTGTAGAACAGAAAAAATTTTTATATGGGATTACTATAACATCTAGTTGTACACCTTCTTTTTTTACTGCAATTGGCAGTACCAATACCCGCCCTTTATTTTTACAGTCATTGGTTGTAGTCACATACTTTTAACTACAGAAGTGTTTTAAATGACAAAAATATTCATGTTTATGCAATGGTAAATTGTTTAAGAAAATTAGTTTTGAACAGATAATGAAACTAACTTTAAATGCAGTCTCCTGTTTCCTATACTTATGTTTGGGAAAGTTTCATACTCATTATAAAAAAATAAAATGATAAGAAGTTTGGCTCCTGTATGACAAAAATTGACCGGTGTATTTAATTTCAAAGTTTGCAATTTTTTATGTCATTTCCAACTTGCCTTCAGGGATCAGTTAATTAAATTAGAATAATTTGAGGAAATACACAGTCTAGTCACATTAATGTGACCACCACGTACTTTCCATGTCAGAGTTAAATAACCAATCACAGAAGGCAGGTGGCAGCACAGTGCAGTTGAGCGTATATAAAGGGTGTGTGAGGGCTTCGGAAAACATTTCAATCGTTGGCGTAATGCATAAACGAAGCGATTTATCCGACTTCCAAAAGGGCATGATCATTGGCTTTCGGGCCAAGGGTGGAAGCATTTCCGAAACGGCTGAGTTTGTGAACTGTTCGCGTGCCGCCGTGGTAAAAGTGTACCGTGCATGGCAAAATGGGACTGTCCAAAATCAGCGACGTGGCAAATGTGGTGCACCACGGGCCATAGATGACAGAGGCGAACGACGGTTGCGGAGATGCGTTCGGGCAGATAGACGGGCTACCGTTGAGCAACTGACCACCAAAATGAACCAAGGGGCTACCAAAAGTGTCTCCCAAAGTACTATTCAGCGAACATTGCTGCGTCTGGGCCTCCGAAGCAGACGCCTGGTTCGTGCACCTATGCTGACTGCTGTTCATCGACGGCGAAGGCTAGAATTTGCACGCCAGTACAGCAGCTGGACGTCCACTGAGTGGCGACAGGTTGCGTTTTCGGATGAATCGCGTTTTATGCTCCATCGGACAGATGGACGTTGGCGTATAAGGCGTGAAACCTCTGAAAGGAACCACCCTGCAACCATTGCCGGAACGGTCCAAGCTGGAGGCGGGAGCATTATGGTCTGGGGAATGTTTTCCTGGCATTCTCTAGGTTCACTGATCATTGTGGAAGGCACAATGGATCAATACAAGTACGCATCTGTCCTTGCGGACCATGTTCACCCCTACATGCGCATTGTTTTTCCTCAGGATGATGGCATCTTCCAGCAGGACAATGCGAGGTGCCATACAGCTGCCAGTGTACGTGCGTGGTTCGAAGAGCACCAGGATGAGTTTACCGTCCTCCCCTGGCCAGCAAACTCACCTGACTTAAACCCAATCGAGCATCTGTGGGACCATCTCGATCGAGTTGTTCGCGCCATGGATCCTCAACCGCGTAATCTAGCGCAGCTGGCCACGGCATTAGAGTCGGCATGGCTCAACATCCCAGAGAACACCTTCAGGGACCTATGTGACTCTCTTCCTGCACGTCTCGCAGCAGTCCGCTCTGCGAAAGGTGGTTATTCTGGCTTTTGACAGATGGTCACATTAATGTGACTGGACTGTGTAAGTTTAAATAAAGTGCAGCAACAAGGAAATCATGTATGTCCATGTCAAATTGTTTTCTTGTGCATTTATAATGTTTTATGGTGTACCTGTAATTAGCCATTTATTTTCAAAGGCATCTGTAAGAATTTTTTGTTTATCAGTTATAAATAAAATCTGGTATGGATTCAATATTTTTCAGCTTTGAAAATTCAGTGCTACTTATAACCAAATGACTAAAAATTAGCCAAAGTGTATGTTTGTATGTTAATATATCTCAGTATTTTCTTCCATTGAATCAGAGCTTTGCTGGGGGAAAAAAGCTGGATTTAGTGTTTCTTAATTTTTCAAGCAGGAAAGATGAAGTAAAACTTTTCTTTCTTGTTTGTAAATACAGGGGAAAGAAATTTCAGAAATTGCATGCTGAAATTGACTCCTTTGCTAGCATGCCAAATTATTCTTCTGTTACTATTCAGTCATCTTGTAGAGAGATTTTTTTTTTGGCTCAATATAGAAAACCTTTAATGTGAATAATTGCATTAATTGCTTCTTTGAAATCAGTAGAGTTCATAAGTTTAGCTAGAAAAATACTATATATGTTGCATGCATGTAACTTTATGCATATATCTTTTGATAAAGTATTTTAATTGCTGTTAGTTTTTTCCTTAAATCAATAGTAATTCTTTCCTCTTTGGCATTTTAAATTCTTTTCTGCTTAGTAATGTGTATTTGATTTACAGATTTAAATTATCTGTGTTTTATTAAGTAAGTAGTATGTTTTAAAGCTCGAGGACGTTTGATTTTTATAAGTTATCCTTAAATCCTAATATTTATCAATCATATTGGGTCAAAAAAATTTATTAAGTAAATTTTGTGACTTTTATCAATAGAAGCAGTAATCACTGAGATTAATTGATGCAAATTGGTTAAAATTAAGATTTTTAAGCAAGTTTAAATTATTATACACAATAAAATAATTTTTTAAACATTCAAAAGTTGTATATCTGTTTTTAACTTATGTTTGTAAAATTTTATTACAAATAGGTATAATATTTTTTATTGTGGCTAACTGAGCTTATGATATTTACTAAAATGTGGTGAAAGTTCAGAATCTTATTATTTTTTATATTTCAGATTTTTAAGACTTGATATTGAAATGTTAGCATATATCAGTAATTTTTAAGCTTACTAATCTCTCAATTATCACGATATGGTTGCATTAAAAATTTAATATTAGCTTCCTTTACATCAAATATGTATCAACTTATCTATTGAGGCAGTTTTAAGAGTGATATCAATAGCATTAAAAAAAAAATTATTTTAACTTTTCAGGTTGGTGCAAATGCTGGTGTAGTTGGAATGACTAAAGAACATTTAGGACTTGCTCTAGCTTTAAATGTTCCAGTTTTTGTTGTTGTCACAAAAATTGACATGTGTCCTGTTAATGTACTCCATGACACTATGAAACTGCTTGTCCGTATTCTGAAATCACCTGGTTGTAGGAAGATACCAGTTATTGTTCATTCTGAAGATGATGTTATAGTTTCAGCTACAAATTTTGTTTCTGAGAGGTAAGCATATTTAGTTGGATGTGCATGAAATATGTGACAGTATAATGTGCTCAGCTAAATATGAAATTAATGAAATAAAATAACAGTCTTTAAAGGGGGGAAAAAGCAATATTAAAAAGAAAAAAAAGAAGAAAAAGAAATAAAAAGAAATATTTCATAAATCTAAACTGGGAACGTATGTTTCTGTATTGCAACAAATTTTTTAATGTTATTTTACATAAAAGAGATTTCATCACTTAATTATTTTGAAATTTTGTGTGATATTAATGTAATAAGTGAACAGTATTACAATTGTACTAGTATTACAATATAACAATGGTAAAACAAAACTGTCATAAAGAAATAATATAATGTTCTTGCAGATGATAGGAATAGCATAAAATGCCTAATATAATGGTTCACATTTATTATGAAATTCCAACTTTCACAACTAAAAAAGTGCATTTGATCTGTCAATACTTCCCTAGCATTTTGTAGTGCTTAATGCATAGTCTTGAGAATACATTAATTTTAAAACATTCTAGAAAACTTAGAAACACAAGAACGAATTTTTAATCCTTTGCAAAAGCTGTGTTGAATACTTTTGGTGGCTTTTGAAAAATTTCGGCAGGAATTGCATTGCATCATCAGATAAAGTGAAGTTACCTCTAAAATGCCATTTCATGTAATTTCCCAAAGATTAAAAAGCAAATCAGAGTTACTGGTAAGCCTTGTCAATGGCAACCACAGACTGCAGTCAATGACAACTAGACCACAGGCTGCAATCACAGACCACAGTCAATGGCAACCACAGTCTGCTTGCATTTGGAATTGGCAAGTACAGACTGCTTGCATCTGGACTCATCATAATTTTCTGTAATGCAGTACCAAAACTTGTCTAAAAGAATAAATGCTTACATGGTAAGGATATGCTTGGAAAAGGAATCCTTAAGTATGTTCTTGGGATTTCTTTTTTAACCATCATCGCAGTGTGATATTCAGTACTATCTTATTGAATGATGCTGTCTTTAAATAAAATACTGTATAGATTTTGTCAAGCACTATATACAAGTAAATATGCACTGTTCTCAATTGATTCTGGTGGGAGGATGGATCCAAATGCTATTCCAAGCAGATATTGTTCAGCCAGCAACACTCCCATTCATCTGTTTGTGTCTCTTGTACACTGGTTGTCATGAATTAAGGAAAAACCACAAAAATCATGATTCCTGGAAAAGTTACACGTAGAATTTTATGAAACTTACCCACAATATACAATACACAGCGAGGTATCAAATAACATAAAAAGAAAGGTCAGACAATTATGGTAGTATAGAAATTAGCACATGTATAAAATGAACAAATTGAAGGTGTCAGTTTGCTATAGGAAAAGTACCTTCAATATAGAATATGAGCGCCTCTAGAAGAAACACAGCACATACAGCGATGTGTGATGCTTTCAATTATGCGGTCTATCAGTTCCATAGGAAGCGAGAGCCATTGCTCTTGCAAAGCAGTTGCGAGCGTGGCAAGGGTCTGAGGGGGTAGATTGAGAGCAACTGGACATCTCCCTGATGCATCACAAACGTGCTCGATAGGATTCATATCCGGGGATCAAGCCTTGGCTACTCCATGCACATAATTGTTTCCTGTTGAAGATAATCATCTATGATGCGAACCCTGTGTGGTCTTGTGTTCTTGTCATGTAACAGGAAAGCAACACCTATTACTCCAGCATATGGGCACACATAAACTCATCTCTGTAAACCTGAGCATTCACGGTTCCCCTTGGAAAGAGATGGAGGTCTGTGCATCCACCCAAAGAGATGCCAACCCAAACACAGACACTGCCTCTTCCTATGTGTCTCTTTCACGGATGATAATGGGTTCCAGGTTCTCTCCATATCAAATAACGCATACTATTGCTTTCTAGACTAAAGCTGGACTCATCCATAATGAGAACAGCCTTCCATTGATCAGGCGTCCAGTGGACATGTTGTCGTGCCCTCTGCAAACGGTCCCTCCTATAGCCTGACATCAGCGGCACGCAAATGGCTGTTCGCCTCGCATACAGACCACCTTCGTGAAATCTTCTATGCGCAGTTGACGTTGACACCAACCTTCCTGTGGCTGCAGCAAGGGAGGATCTAAGAAGAGTTGGAGTAGCGGTTCTATTCCTGCATGCACATAATGTCAAATATCGGTCATTAGCGCTCGTCGTAGTAGTTGACCATCTTTGGCTGAACCTCCTAGATGCCGAATCTGCAGTTTGAAATTGCCCCAAAGTCTATGAACCACAGAAGGAGTCACATTTAGCCATCTGGCTACTTCTTTTTGATTTTGTCCTGCCTCTAGTCTCCTAAAGGCTCTCCATCATAGTTCTGCAGGCAAATGATGCCTGGAGGTCATTGTTACGAATTGGCTATCTCAGATTTCTGATGTCACTATCACACTGAAATGTGTGGGCTTGCCCTCAAACATGGACTTTTATGCTCCTCGTAGATGATGTATTCAAAGTGTAGCACCACTAATTTGCATATTGCAGTTTTATTCAGCCACTCTTACTTAGCAACATATTCAAATTTTACACAGTTTGACTTATTTTTTAGGGAGTTATCGCTATTTTTGTGATTTTTCCTTAATTTATGACAACTAGTGTAGTACATTTCGGAGGCAAGGATTCTTTTTGAAAACATTCACGCATGTTGTTAAAATAATGCTCATCCACATGGTAGTTGTGGAAACTCTTACCCAAGATTTAACAATGAATTATTTTGACACTGAGTCTGTTGCATAGAAATTAGAAATTACCACAATGTCAATTTCATGACATTGCAGGCAAGAAAAGAAAGCTTGCATTTATTGCATTAATTGCAACAGCTAGGTATATCTATCTGGTACCTTGTAAACAAGTGGGAGCATTACCATTTGCATTATCTTTGATCAGTACTAGGTACTGCATAATGCATTAATTGCTTACCAGATTCATGTTTTAGAAGTTGTTTGCATTTTTTCCTAATTATCTAGTCTTTGCTAAAAGTGGTAACTCCATTGCTTTGAAGATGAAGCTAAATATTGTCTTAGAGTTACAATACTCTTATTATACTAGGCCATCTGAAAAGTTCTGCAGTTTTTTAATGATAAATGCAAATAAAGCATTAGAAATCACAAGACATAAAACCCTCAGACCTCGGCATGCTTTTTCTCAAGCTTGGGGCGAAGCTGGGCAGAATCGTACTGTCTAATGTGTGGTGCCTAATAACAGACGTAATCTTGTACTCCTTGTCACGATAAATTTCTTAGGGCTAGTTATGATGTTGAGATCAGACAAGTGAGATTAGTCGCAACAATAGCAAACATAAGAAACTTTCATTGAATCACATAAGCACCATTTTATTCTATGCCTTTTTGCCATTTTTCAGGCAGCTGTAAAATTCCTTTTTAAAAAATGTTCTTTCAGTTTATTCATAAAGAAGTTATCGACATGACATTTGACTGTCTCCAGAGAATTTTAACTCAGAATTTTAAAGTGCCCTGATAAGATGAAAATGTGAGATGGCAAGATCTGGTGAAATGGGGGTGACACCAAACATCTCGCTGACATTCATCAAATGTGGGGTCGAGCACTATCATGATAGACACCTGGAAGATCAGCCATTTCTGTGTTCTTTGCTTTTAAAACTGCCATTTGGAAACAGTATTTTTCCAAATACAGGAAACATTATTTTTCTGGAATGTGTCTTCCCTCTTAATATTATTAAAGGATGTTCTTTTTGCTTATCTCATTATTTTTTCTTTTTATAGCATTATTATGTAGTTAATTACTTCTTATCTCCAGTTATTATCTAGTTAATTACTTCTCTTACTCTTACTATCCTTCTTATCTACTATTATCTTATCTCTTATTATCTTATAAACCACATCTTCAGTAATGAGCAGTTTCAAAAAGGAGCTTCTTTAATTTTTTTCCAGCAAAGAATCATATGCCAAAACTTGAGCTGTTAAAGTATGGTTACCCATACATCATAATAGATTACATATCCAATCTTATTTAAATGATCATGAGTTGCTATTTTTAGAATATTTATCTTGTCCGATAGTTCCTGAAATATATAACTTGGATTTTCCTTGACAGCTTCTTTTAATAGGTCCTTGTTAATAGAGGGTTGTCATGCAGAGTTGAGGCTCAAACTTTTGCTCTTAAACTTTTTGAACTGTGTTATCAGAAACAGCACTTTTACCATATATATAATAAATTTTATGAGTAGTCTGATTATTATTTTTTTCTTTTTTTAAAGAACATAATTTGATGAAAATTAACTTCGGATCCTTCATTCTTAGCACTGCTCTGAAGCAAAAATTATGCTACAGCACATGCTAGAATTATGCAACATGAGCAGAATAGACCATAATGTTGTGAATTTTATACTTATATGAATAATTTAAGTGAAATTATATGTGAAATTGTAATATTTTTGTGTATAACATGAAAATCTAAAGAAGTGAAGCTTTATCAGAAAAGTAAGAATAGAGGGTCAAGTCTAACATTGAGTAAATGGTTATCCAGATTTGGTGAGGAGTTGTGAAACTTGGCAAATATTTGGTGGCATTTTGATCTGGTCCCCATATAACTGTAATGTGTATTGCAATTAAATAACTGTAACTGATACTTTATGTAGCTGTAACCATATCTGCCTCTCATATGCTTTCCATTAATTTCGAGAAGTGGAAGGTACTAGAAATCTCTTGGCGGCCAAGAGAAAGCTATGTAAGACTGTTAAAAGCATCACTTTCTTAATAGTTGTTTAATTCAGCATGAATTTGTAATATTGAGATATCTCTGTGTTAGTTTTGCTCTTTAGATATGCTTTGCATTGCCTTAGTGTTTAATGTTCTTAGTAGTTTGAAGTATAACTACTGATTGTACTCTGTGATACTGTGAAAAGCTGTACAACTATTTTTTGGGGGTAGTTCCACAACTGTGAAGTGTTTCTGAGCTATCATCGGTTCTATGTGCATTCAATCTATTACAAATATGTACACAGGCAACAATGTTTAAACATTCACTTTGATCAAAGTCACTCCATATCAGCAGCAACAAAATAATTTGAAAACCCTCTTGAACTTTTAAAAACCACAGAAATTTTGAAATGACCCAATATAATAAAATTGTTTAACTTTGGTTGCAACTGCACAGATTCGTCTAGGTGCTTCAACTGGCTAAGGCTTTTGCTCCGAAACCCAAATTTCCTAAATCTTCATGAAAAGAGTTATTTTTCTTGATTTTAATACCAGAATGCATCTATAACTTTATGTCTGGCTTTATTTACTTTTAGTATACAGACTTAATTTCTTGGATATATTTAAACTTTATTAAAACACATTATACAAAATTATCTTGTGCATGTATATACAGCTTGGCTGGTTAGAAGGTTAATGCAGACGCGGTTTTAGTATTCTTGACTAGTTAGTGGGCAATAGTAAATTGTAATCATTTGTGAATTGAATTATTTTTACTATGGGAACTCAAACAAGATCTGTGTAAGGGGAGGTATGCCTTTGGGGAGGTTAAGAAAACAATACTGCTAATACTGCTAGTAGACTCCATATTTCAGTTGCTAGCTGAGTTACTAACTTTTACATCCACAATAAGCATATATACCTGAAGAATGCCATAATTGCTTATATTTTCCCCCAAAATGAAAACATCTGAGAAAAGGCATCAGAGTTAACCTTCTAAATCCAGGTGGTAATAAGTTATTGTTTACCATATTTTAGTTTGAATGCCACTATGAAGACTATTAGATTTCGAGCAGGAAA
>KK119923.1:242419-343796 GCA_000611955.2 Stegodyphus mimosarum | reverse complement strand
AAAAAAAAAAAAAAAAAAAAAAAACACCGTACCCTCACTTGGAATTAAAATCTTTGATTTGTAGTTGCTGAGTGTATATACTAACTCATATTGTAAGTGCATTTATGAAAGGAATATTGTAGTTCCAATTTTTTAAATAAAATATTAAACCATTGCAGAATAAAAAGCAAGTGATTAGTTCTGAAAATTGTAAGAAAGTTAATTACAAATTTCTTGTCAGTCTTTCTATTGAAATTCTAAAATAAGGTTTAAAAAAAAAAATTCACTTACCTTTTTTATGGAAAGGTTCTAATCCATGCCATGGTTACCTAGACAAAATTTCAACAAGCTGTACTTGAAATCTATATTCTAAGAAAAATATTTTATTTCAAGCATGTCGTAAAAAAAAAAAAAAAAAAAACTCGTAGTTACAAAACATTGCATATCTACACAAAAACAGGCAATAGAAAAAGAATTACAGCTGAATTGCAGTCTTACATCGCTTTTGAAATGTGAACTCGTTTCAAATGTTAATGACATTAAAAAAAAATAAATAAAAATTCACGATGCATCCCAATCTGGTGAAAACAGAATTGTCTACCTTTCACATGTTTTTCTTTGGAGGCCATTTTCAACAGAATGGATGAAGTTACAAAGGAAACAAATAACTTTGCAGAAAATAATGAAAAAAAAAGGGAGCTTCACCAAGCTATTCATTCCAGCTGCAGCTGCCGAAGCACAAGTGTATGTATGATGAAGCATGACTGTGAAAACCCTTACTTTGAAAGCAGCTACTGTTTAAATATGGTATTAGCTTGTCAATGTAGAACATTTTATTCATTTTTAAATTACCAAGTTAAATTAACCATGAAATTAATCCTGAAGTTCTGCCAAACCTTGGTAGTTTATATTGTTATAAACATGTTTAAAATACTATATAATGTATTTCTGCACATGAGAAAAATATTTATTGTATCATGTAAAATATTGCATTTATATATTCCTTTTTTTAAAATTTAATTTTGTTTTCCCCTCATAGGTTATGCCCTATATTTCAAGTTTCCAATGTTACGGGAGAGAATCTCAAGTATTTAAAAATGTTTTTAAATTTGTTATCAACAAGGATGCCAAATTCAGATTCTGAGCCATCTGAATTTCAGATTGATGATACCTATTCAGTGCCAGTAAGTTATGTTAAAGTGTTATTGGAAGGGTGAATCTTGAATTGTGGTTTTAAAATGAGATAATATTGCTCATTATGAGAAAAGTAAATGCAATTCGTTTTTTTTTGGGGGGGAAGGAGTTGTAATCCGATTAACTAGATTATTATTTTGACATCCAGAAATTTCAAGTACACTACAAATGTACAGTGGTGCTTACGAAAGTAAATTAAACATTGCATGTAGTAATAAAACAAACAGAAACTGCGAAAAGCAGTCTAGACTTCACAGATCAAGGTAGATCTATTTTTTTTTAATCATTCTGTAAGCATAATCCAGGGTCATCAAAATTAAGATTGAAGAAAATTAATTATTCCACACACTGAGGTACTCCTTTTTGAACAATCACAGAAGTTACTTGATCCAGTGCAGTCTGCTTTAACTCACTGAAATGAATTGATAAGTTTAAATTTATTGTAATGCATTTAAACTGACAATTAAAAATTCTGACAAGGTTATTGTCAGAATTTTTCCTGTTTGTTAATCAGTTCCTAAATAATTATGAAAGCATGAATACATATGTGTCTTATATTAGAATTTTCCATGGAAATGTTTTCATTCCATTTGTAAGGATTTAAGAGCCCATTAGAATTCTGTTTTCCAAATTATAAGCAAAATGTGCAACATGCAATATTGTTTGGGAGAAGGGGGGGGTAAAGACTTTAGTTTTAAAAAGGTGATTTTGAAAAAAAAATGCAAGTGCAATTAAATGTGGTAAAAGTCTAATAATAAAATTTTGCCAGTTCTGGGGCTATTTCTGTGTAATATCTGAAAAACAATTTTGTTGATTTAATGATCAAAATTATACAGAATATGAAATGGTTTTCAAATCAATCATTCATTAACACCAGTATCATCCATATTCTTTTATTTGAAAGATAATAGAATAGAGAAAAATCTTTAGTCCTTTAAATACTCAAAAGTCGTGGGTTTTTTTTGCAATTATGAAAAGTTTACACTTGTGTATTCCTGCAGCATTTGTGCATGCTAAAATGATTAGTTTCATTTTGGAATCTTTGACACTAGTTGGAGCCTTTTCTGTAGAGGCTGCCGAGGTATTTCACAGTACATATTGCCAGAAAAGATCACTTTAATCAGCCTTGTAAATTTGTCCTAGAGATAATTTTTCACTATTAATGAGTTCAATCAAATCATCTGCAAATAGTTCAGCAGCTTCAGTAACAACTGAAGTGTTTTCACATGAAATTTTTAATTGCCTTATAACATGGTGATTTTTAAATTTGTTTAACCAACCTGTTGAATATGTGCACTCAATTTTTAACTTTATTTCTTCATGAAATATTTTGGCTTGAGCCATTATCATGGCATCTCCTCACTGCGACGCTGTCTGACGCATTCAGTGATCGTTTTGTCATGATCGTCACTTTTATCATAATGAATAATTATTCTTATTCTAATTTTTTGTACTTCTAATATTTATGAATAATTTTTCTGTTATTCTTTGCGAGTGAGATGTCGGAATCCACAAAAAAAAAATTCAAAAAGTTCCTCTTTTTTGTTTTCTTATATGCTTTTGTTTGTATCATATCGTGTCTTCATCAACATTGACTTCCCAATGTTATACCCCTCACATAATTTTGAGCTGAATATACCTTATCCATTTCTTGCAGCAATTCTGATTTTTGTTTAATGGACATCCAAACATGCTTCTGCTCTGTAGATCGTGTTGCAGCTCCAGAATTAGAAACACTTTCTGACATAATTGAAACTTCAAACTTTTAACTTTCATAAAATTGCTGTAATAATAACAGCCTGCAAAAAATAATAACTTGGATCAAATCAGTAAGTTAAGGAATAGCGTAATGAGCTATATTAACCGAAATTCCTTGGAATCAGTAAAGTATAATTTTAGCTTAGCTTAGCAGCATCCGTTGTACATTAATGGCAATGTGTCATGAGATTGTCGACGAAAGACATGTTGTTCTGCTAAATTTTGTCTCGCTTCTATTGCGAACTCAGACTATTAAAACTAAATTGTATCATTTTAATTATTTGTTATACTAATGTCTATTTCTTGCACATGCTTAAAACTTATCTGAGTCCTGAATAAATAAATTCCCAACATTTAAGGTTTATCGAGGGTCGGCGTTAGGTATCTTACCGCCTTCATGCAATCTTTGTGGTTCCTAAATTCTGCTCCCAAGCATCTGCCAAAGTTATAAATTTTTGCTGCCCCTAAATTTTGGGTTCCAGTGCTTTACCTAAATTCTAAAAATTTTGTCATCCCTTAATTTTGTTGGCTGTGCTTCTCTGAATTCCAAAAATTTTGTCTTCCCTAAATTCTGTCGCTGGTGTGGCCATATAACCTCTGGTGCTGGCTCTGGACTTATGTGAATAACAAATCAATTATTCTTAATTCAAATAGCAATAAATGTAATCTTTTGGTCTATGGGTATCATTAACGAAATCTATTTTTAACATATGGAAGGAATTTTCTATTAAATTTTTCCTTGTCAGCATGATGTCTGCATAAAAAGGTTACCATGCACTTTATTATTCAATTACTAATATAAAAAAATTGTTTAGGCATCACTGCATGGGTCATTACTGAAGTTGTCAAGGGTTGATAAACATGCAGTGATCTAAGAAAATCATAACAAATAATGATTCGACAGGTTGGCATCAGTGATACTTGTATAAAATATTAGTAGGTGTAAAATTTTTATTTGCTAGAATGCTTTGGTTTCAGATTATACCAAGCACATATGCAGCTATGGAGCTAAATTATTGATCATACAAATTTATGCTAAAATGATTGTTTCTTCAATAGTGAGATATTTTATTTAGTGCCTAAGTGAAATTAAGAATCGAGACTCTCCACATGCTTTATTATGGAGCGCAAAAAATCAAAGGCATTTAAAAAAAAAAAATTTAAAGTCCAAAGGAGCTTTGTCCCTGAAGGACTAATGTTTTCGTTTTGGGATTTTGTGTTGGAAACATTAAAAGTCTGAACACTTTTCAAACTGTTGCCACCAAATCTTGGCAGTCCTGTATTATATTTAAAGAAATTAAATAATGAAGAATCTGCATAAATGTATGTATATTTCTCCAGATGTGATAAAACAATACCTAGAGCCATCTAATTTTGAATAGCATACGTTTCCACCCAAATATGCGCATCTGGAAGCCAAAATTTGGAATTTGTTTTATTATCTATTTCATATTTTGTAACACTTTAACAAATTTTTGATGAACTAACTCAAACGATTTAAAAGCGAGCAATGTCAGCACTAGGGGGGGGGAACCTTTTTATCTAAAGCGAGTGGAACTGTGTATGAGAAATCTAAAGATATACTAGTTTTAAAATTATTGTGCGATATTGCTGTTGTACTGAATTTTATGGTTTAAGTGCAAAAAGCATGATATTTAATAAATAAAGGTAACGCACAAAACGTTAAAAAATGCCTCTTTGAACGTAATTAAAAAATCTGAAACCTTTTTTTTTTGGGAAGAGGGGGAAGTTTTTGGCGGCTTTGAGGTCCAGATTTTAGAGTATTCCGGATATTGGATGTCTGGATTTCGGACTTTGTACTGTATTATTAAAAAGTGAACTACAGAATATGAATCGTTTAGTACTCTTATTCAGCTTAGAAGTTTTAGAAATATTTTACTTTGAGTGCAGTAAATCTTTTCCAATAAACTTTCAATGCCCCCTTGCTTAATGCAATTAGTTTGTAGTCATAAAAGTCATTGTGCAGTATTAAGATGATTTATTTCTTCTCCCTTGCTGTAGTAGTTCTGCTTTTCAAGTTTTGCAAATGTATTTAATGCTTGGCAGCCATATTCCAAGTCAGTGTTTAGTGGAATGTTCTCGCCCCTCAATTCTCTATTTTTTTTTGTGACCGTGAATTAACTTGTATTACAGTATGATAGTTTTATTTAATATTCTGATATCTGACTCAGCTTTGCCAGATTTAGTCTTTTCAGTAATTTTGTCATCTAAAAGTGATCAGAAGTATGTCAAGCAATCTTTACTTTGTATTCAATGCTTACAAGTGATTAGAACCAACTATATTTTATCTTCCTTTTATAAAACCTTGCTTCATTGCATTCTGTCTCAATTTTCAATGCTTTTTACCTAATGACACACTTATAATGACTTGAACCCATGTGAAGAATACATAGTTTTGTGTAGAATGTGTAGTTTTTTTTTTGTAAGCATTTTTTCAATCTGTTATAAAGAGAAGCCCAAAACTCTGCAATTGTGATTTCATGGTTACTGGATTAGTGAATTTAAAGAGAGAAATCAAAATGTTATTTTCTATCATTAGCTGTGCTGGGAGTTTGGATCTCTTTCTAAAACTATTGAAGCATGATACCACAAAATATTTTCAGATTTAAAGTTTGACTGTGCAGAATATGGTTCAGGAAATATTTGCAATGAAAAGGCCAGTTCATTTTTCTGAATGATGCCTAATAGAAGTCTGTCATTTAAAACAGATGTAGCATGGTTCTTTTATTATTGTTATTATTATGTTATTTCTGAAATAAAAGATATTTGAGCTTCTTTTGAAGTCTAATTGAGAGAATGGGGAGGGGGGACAAAACAGAATAATTCTCATTTGTAATGATATCTAACCTTAATTTTTTTTAAACCTGAATGTAACTGAGTTATTGGATTTATCCGCAAATACCGCTTCACAGTTGCATCCTTTTAATAGAGGCATCATATGATGACTTACAGTATTTTTCTGGACAAGGTAATGAAGGCAGTTTTTTTTTTCAACTGTTGAAATCACTTTTGAATTTAACCATGTCTTTTAGAATTTAATGAAATCTACTGTAATTAAAATTGTTTCCCAGAGCTGGCTTATCAAGCTAATCCTGAACTGAAACACAAATATGGAGCTTTACGATCCATATGAAAAAATGGAGCGTAAATTATGGGCTCAAAGATATGCAGAAGGAACAGAATTTAAAAAATTTTATCAATAGTGTGGCATATATACATTATTATAGTGTGGAATATAGATATTATATATATTATAATATTTTTAAGTGGTGAGAATATCTAAACTTAGATGCAGAAATTTTGGCTTGATTATATTCTGCTGTAGTAAGAATAGTAAGAAAAATAAGAGCAAGAGGAATAGTACCAAAATTACTTTACTGCAAATGAAAATCATGTTAGAGTGACCAAAGAGTATAGAAATATAGAGAGGGAAAAAATAAAATGACACTGTTTAGATTTAGTTGACATAATGGACCAGACCATCCTCAAAATCTCTCACAGAACAAACACGGTATGCACTTCTGTAGCTTTAAGCGAGCAGAATTTCAGTTTTAATTAATATATTTTTAGTTTTAGATAGTATTGATTAAAATTCTGCAATATATACAAGGTCAAAGACAGTGTATATATATATGAAGCAACATTAGTACATCAAGCTTGATAGTTGGAGAGAGTTAATATAGCTTTTGAAAAATTGATCAAATTTAAACCTGAATTAATGTAAGGGCAATGTGTTGGGGATTAAAAACCGCTAAAATCTGGAAAGCAAGTTTTTTTAATACCAACTTTTTATGTATTTGGTGCCATTGTAATGTGCCTTCCTTCAGAAACATTATATAATCTGGAAAAAAAAAAAATCCTTGCTGTTTAGTAAAATAAAACAAAATTGTGTGCCTAGATCATCAATGTTGCCTTTTTCTATGGAGATTCTGAAAAAAAAAAATTAAATCTTAGGTCCCTGTAGTTCAGTATAAGCCAGGGTGGATGTTTGCTATCAGCAGCATTATTAGTTTTTATGTATATTTATGGAAAATCTAAAAATAATGTTTAAATTTAACAGAAAATTCTAAAATTTTTATGTTATTACAGGGTGTTGGAACAGTCGTTTCTGGTACAACACTAAAAGGTACTATTAGATTAAATGATACTTTAATGCTGGGGCCTGATCCTTTGGGTCATTTTCAAGCAGTTGCAGTGAAATCAATTCATCGGAAGCGTATGCCTGTGAAAGAAGTTAGAAGTGGACAGACTGCATCCTTTGCTTTAAAGAAGGTACTAAATGTTAATACTTAATTATTATATGTGCTAAATTTAATGAATTTGTAGTACATTTTAAATATTAATGTTTGTTCATGTATACTTAAGATTAGAAGATCCGATATCAGGAAAGGTATGGTTATGGTTTCACCTGCATTAAATCCTGAAGCATACTGGGAGTTTAAAGGTGAAATTTTAGTCCTTCATCACCCCACCACCATCAGTCCACGTTACCAAGCCATGGGTAAAAAAAAAAAAAACTTTTTACATTGTTTGTCATTTTATTCATATAATAATATAACAAACATAAAAACAATCAAAATAAATTAACTTTTTGGAATGTGAAGTTAGGCAAAAACGAAAATTTAATTTTGAAATCTTTACTGAAAATAATCACATTGATATTCTGTATTTATGAGAAGGAGGATAAGCGTTATATAAATTCTTTTACTTTATAATGTACAAATGAAGTGTAATATTTCTATATGTAGTTAAGTATAACTGTTTAATGTTGTTTATATAAGACATTTCGTAAATATTTTGATTTTTATCTAATTGTCTAAGTAAAAATGTTCAATGTTCTAATCTTTTTTATATATTCATGGTGATTTTATTTATTGCAGTTGATCAAAAGATGTATATTTTTGGTAATATTTTCAACATTGTAATAAAGCAAAATGATGTTAACCACCAGGACAAACTCAGTCCATCGTTATATCTCTTATTGCTAGCCTTTAATTGTATGAAAAATTAATGTTCTTTCTTTCATTTTGAACTGTTTGAAATTCAAAACAGTTAAGTACAATTTTTGATTACGTTATCAACAGAGTTTGGTAATTAATTTAATGACCGTAAATGAACATTAATGTATCTGTAACAAGCACGCTTTACATATGAAATGCCATAAAATTTTAAAATTTCTGCATATATCCATGACGGATTTAAGAAAGATAAATTCTGCTTCATAAAAGACATTTTAATAATTTTATTAAAATGCAGTTTTTTTCTTTCTTTAATTTTCTGCATAATTTATCTCAAGCATAACTTTCATTACAAATAAAAGATTACTGTGTATCTTATTTTCTGATCTTTTAAAGTGTTTAGTCTATATTCTCAAATGCTTATTGTGAACTAGACTTTATATCTTTTTCAGTTCATTGTGGGAGCATTCGTCAAACAGCCTCTATCCTCAGTATGTCTATGGAGTGTTTAAGGACAGGGGATAAAGCACTTGTTCATTTCCGTTTTATCAAAAATCCTGAATACCTGCGTGTAGGCATGCGCATGGTATTTCGGGAAGGTCGAACGAAAGCTGTTGGCAACATAGTGTTACTCATACCAAATGCCACACCTGCTAATATGGTTATGCGCTCGAAACCAAACAAAATGCGGCCATCCTCATCAAGCCCCACGGAAAATGCTGGCAAGCCAGAAAATGAACCTCGTAAACCAAGTAAAAGAAGCAGAGGACGACATCGAGGCAATAGAACTTTTGTACGAATTCCTGTGTAAATAACTGTAAAACATTTGTGAAATAACTTTGGTACATGTACTTCGCTGTAGTACAAATGCACAATGTTGTTTTTATCATGGATTTTATTTTTTTCTAAAGTTCACATTTTAAATTTTAAAGATTATTTCCAATGTTCAGAAATCTTTTCGCTGATTCCATTTTTCATCAGAAGGGTTGAATGCTTTGATATTATTCTAGATTTTAGCCATTGTAGAGAAAAGAGGCCAAACAGTTAGAAATAATATTCTGTGACAAAATGTCTCCAGGAGCAGTTTGATGTAATGAAATTATATCTCATTTTATTCAGTATAACTCTTAACATTTTTATATAATTCTAATTAGTATTTTATACTGTAAGTAAATTAAAATGTTTTAATATAACATAAGTTGCTTTAGGATGCTAATTTTCAAGCAGTTGTATACACTAATTTTACAAGTACTGTTTGTTATGGGAAAAGATAATGTGAAAGATATCTTTCTTAATTTTTCCCTTTCTATCTGTGTCTTTTTTGGCTTTTTTAATTGATTATGTGTGATTATTTTAAGCCATATAATTATTAATTGGTTTGGTTTGCTTGAATGTGCCAGAGCTGTCTGCCTAAGGGGGTGGAGTAGGGAAAATTGTCTCAAATCGATGGTACACGTGGAGAAAATTGCAAAAACGCTCATGCAGTCAGCCCATTTGCAGAGATTTGTATCCATACTGAACTATCAGTGTGCAGCGACTTTAATGCTTGGCTGCCGGTAAGCCATATAATCAATAGCAAATAAATCAATAAAGAAAGATTTTATAGTTTGAAGTAAATAAATAATATTCTAGCAAAATCTTTTGCACACATTTTTATATAACCTTTCCAAAATTTTTAATTTGCATCTTACCTTTTTGTTTTTATTTAATGTAGCAGTTTTTGAATTATAATTACCTGTGAAACTTCAGTCATCTGAAAGTTGTAATTTATTTTTTCTGAAACTTCCTTCCTGCATTATTAAAATCTTAAGTTCATGAAACGAAGTATTATTTCATTTCATTAATTGAATGTGTTTGTATCATTAAATAAGTAACTCTGGAATATAGTTTTATTTTATTATTAGTTGTAAGTCGTGTTGAACTAATTTTTTTAAGATTTGCTCCTTTTTCTTAATTTTCCTAAAATAATTTCTTTTCTCTTCTTTTTTCCCTCTCCCTCCCTCCTTTTTTAAAAAAATTTAATTTATTTATTTGCATGCTTGTCAAAATAATTTTATATGTATTCAAGAATAAAATCCTTGATCAAAATTACATATTTTTTCAGATTTAAGAATGTGAAAACACAGTAGACTTCCATTTATTTGGATATTTTTTTAATACTAGCTCATATAAAATTGAGCTTATAAGTAATTTATTTAGTTAGCTTTTTTTTATTTTTGTTTTTATTATAGTTTGTTTTTAATTTCTTCATTGGCTTTTGGATTTCCCTAAAATGTTCAGTAAATATGTAGCTGTAAGCATCAATGTAAAACAGTTATGTATGATATACAGATTTAGCTTTTAAAATACTTTTCCACCAAAGCAGGTGACCTTTTTGATTTTCTTAATTAAAACCATTAATTTATTAAAATTGAAATGTAAAAATTTAGTGATCTGTATTATTAATTCTGTTATTTTACTTTAATAAAAAGATGTGTTTGGGCTCAATTATAATTGAATAAAATCTTGAGTACTCGAGCAAAATATAATTTCATTGTTTAATTTTAGGACAAAAAAGTAAAAATAAGATCACCTTAGTTTTAAGTCATACATAAATGAAAATTAATTTCTGTATTTTAATTTAGTAAAAACAGTAAAATGTGTATTTAGGTAGATAAATAAATATAATTTTATTGTTTTAATAATGTCAGAAGAAGTATGTTTTATATTATGTTTGATAAGTTATAAAAATACTTTTTTAATTCTGTAATAGATCTTGAAATAAAGAAATGCTAAACAAGAAATAAGTAAATAAAATGTATATTAAGTATGTATTTGGCATACAGAAGAACCCAATAATCAAAATTTTCTGAATATCCAAATGAATTTAGATTTTATTTGGTTTGGATATTTATAGTTCAACTTTAGTTATTTTCTGTTAATTATTTTTGCATAACTGATGAAAAACATAAAATGCTTTACTATTAAATAATATATATATGCATTATGCATTTTTTCCTTATAATTTACTTGGAAACTTTTCAAAAAGTTTTCTTTAATTTCAGTTTTTTAATGCATTTTCATGTTTTAATATTATAAATTATAGCAAATGTCTTTTTAAGTTTTTCTGTATATTCCTTCAATGATAGAGGGAGGCAAGGGATAAAATTAATTCTGTAATCACAGATGAAGGTTTTAAGTAATAGTGAGAAACTTTGCAGCATGTATCCGTATGGATCTTATAACTTTGGTAAAGTTTCATAAGCTTTTTAGAGAAACTCTTCATCATCCTTGTAAACAGATAAGAAACTCCATCTTTCAATTTGTGCAAAATAGTAATAATAGTTATGTATGAAAGCACTCCATGTGATACTCAAAACCACTCTTCATGTGCTTAAAATGTTTTCAAGTATTTAAAAAATATTTTTTCCTTTGATTCTATTTGAAATTTTTTATCATTATTATTTTTGATTTTGTTATGATATTTTCATTATTTTTTAATTTGTTGATTCCGAAACTATATACTTGTTTTAGAAATTCGTTAATATTTAGATTTATTTTTAGAAAAAGCCATTGTAAGTAAAATTCTAAAAAATTGTTATTACAGTCTTTCTATATTTTTCTAAATTCAAACATTTGTTATTTTGTTTCTGCCAGTTTTTAAAATTTAAAGTAATATTTAAGAATTTTAAATCTTATAATGCAAATTAAATATCAGTGCAATGTAAAAGTATTCAATTAAAAATATGCAAAAGCTTTTTGAATAAAGTGTATTGCTTTTGCAAATTTAATTTTTAAATGTAAAGTTCTCTGCTGCCTAGAAAACTATAGCTAAGATCTGAGAATATGCTGTAAGTGATTTTTGTTATTTTATAATTAAAACACTCACCTGCAAATCAGGAAACATTAGATCTGTTTCTTAAAGAAAAATTTAATGTTTGATAAAGACGTGAATAAAAAGTGGGTATTGTAAAAAAGAATACTTAATATGCTTATAGATGTATGATGAAGTAATTGTACTAAATGAAAACATGTAGTCTGTTTTTTTTTAATTTGAATATTAAAAAAATCATTTATATTTTCAGAAATAATTATTATCATTGTACATCTTGTTTCTTATTATTGATTTTTTAGAAATGAAAAACGTAACTAAGCTATGAATTCAAAAATATTTTGTATAATATCAGTTGCTTTTAACCAAAGAAATAAAAAATAATTTCAAGCAATTGGCCTTTGTTGATGATGAATCTGAAATTGATAATAATATGCACTATTAAGTGGTGGATTGTAACTTCTCAGAGATTGTGTTTGAGACAATTGATTGCTTTACTGTTGATTGATGAAGTTGGGGAGTTCTTCCTGCTATTGCATACTGTTGTTGAGGAACTAAAGGAGCCTGGGGATAAATAACAAAATATTGCTGTGAATAAGGACGATAGCCTGATGCTGGCAGTTGTGGAACTAAATTTGCTGCTGGTGGCCTGCTTGCAACAGCTGAAACATAATAAATATTAAAAATTATCATTTGGTCAAAAATTCTATTGTTATACATTTCTGTTGTTATATAACAATACAGATTGATACATGAAACATACCTCATACTTTTTATATTTGTTTCACAATAATTGCTTGGAGTACATATTTTAATAATTTTATTAAGTAAAAAAAAGGAATTTTTAATGATTATCTAAATACCAATATTACAATTTTTCAGTGCAACAAACAGTGTTTATTTTTTTTTACCATAAGCATTTGTAGAGAGAACACTATGATATCTATGTATTTTATGAAATATCATTTTATTCAACATTTCAGACATGAAAACATCTTTTAGTTTTGATATATATAAAAACTTTTGGCATTTTTCTGTTAATAGGCTGCCAATCAGCAAATATGGTAGCCTGTTTATATTGCATCACAAATACCTGTACAATAATATCATTGCAAATAAGTAGTAAGAATGAACATTGATTCAGGTATTTTCTCTCATAAATTTTCTGTTTCTTAAGCAGGTGAATTTGCAACTACTGGGTATGACTACTTGCAAATTAACCATAGATATGCATTGTTAGTGAACTCTGATATGGGACATGATGTGCAAAATAACAAAATATATGTTAACACAACATTGGCCACAATGGTGCCAGTTGCATGAAAAATATATTCAACCGTGTTAAATGAAATTGGCAGTTTTATGGTAATCTGAAATTAATTCTGTAAAATATATTTTATATTTGGCTCTATTTTTTGTATTTATTCTTGAGATTTAATAAACTAGTCTTTTTTGAGTCAGAAATTGGCTGATATCGCTGTACTTTTGGTGAAAATTTACATATTGCTATGGTTAACCAACATGTAGCTAGATTTTGCACCAATGTTTGAAGTTAGCATAAAATGGCACCACATTAACAGAAAAGTACTGAACTTTTTTAGAAGAGATAATTAAGTCAGTAAAGCTCAAAGACGTTTTTTGTTTTATTTATAGATGTAGAATTACATTCAATATCACACTTATCAGTATACAGTTTTATACTGAGATAGAAAATTGAAATTTTTTAATAAGCAGAAATGAATAATTTTTTAATAAGCAGCTGCAAAATTGTTACGAATTTTATTGTCTTTTCATTCTGATTTATTTATTTTCCCCTGTTACGAGGAAAATAACTAGCACAAAAAAGTTACCTCAGAATAAAATTTAAATGTTTTATCATTAGGATTCTGGTTAGAATAATTGAACGGTAACTCTAAACAATGACATTTTCAATTTCATGTACGAGGGTAAGTTGAAAAATAAGTTTCCCCTGTCGACTGTGGTCAGAGTTGTGTATGGAAGTCAAAAAATAGAATGAGACATTAAAGATATGATATACCTTTATTTTTCCACATAGGTACCAAGTACATTGAGACATTTGTCATATCGCTTGACAAACTTCAAAAAGCCCTCCAGGAAAAAATCAGGGCTTTGCATATGGAAGAAGCGTTGAACGGCTTGTTTCACTTCAGTATTGCTTCCAAAGCGCCTTTCCCATGCGTTGTTCCTTGTGTGTCGAGGTCAATTGTCGGAGCACCCATCGTGCTGACACTTTTCTGTATCGAAGAATGTCGTGGATGATGTTTTGCGCTCGCTCATGTGAGACTCCAAGTTCTTCCGCTACTTCATCGATGGTGATACGCCGGTTCGCTCTAATCATGTCATCCACCTTCCTGACATTTGCATCTGTAGTAGCCGTGCGCGTCCGTCCAGCTCTCGGTATGTCCTCCACTTGCTGACATCCATCACTGAATGTGCAACACCATCTCCGCACCATTTGCTTCGACATCACACCTGGCCCATAGACTTCCACGAGGCGGTTATGAATTTCTGTTCCAGATACTCCACGTGCCCATTCATGGCGGATAACCGCTCTCACTTCCTCCTTTGACCACGAATTCAAAACGCACCTTCTCTCCATACCTACCGGGGCTCAAATGAGAGGCTGGTCTCCGCTTTGCGCAGGCACTGCAACAGCGCCATCCACTTGATTTGCAGCGACCTCTACCCAATGGTGTATCGGTGACTTACGCGTTTTCCTGCTGTGTCGCCTTTCGCCCATAACCGTTCAACGCTTCTTCCATATGCAAAGCCCTGAATTTTTCTTGGAGGACTTTTTGAAGCTTATCAAGTGATATGACAAATGTCTCAACGTACTCGTACAAGAATAATAAAATAAAGGTATGTCATAGCTTTAATGTCTCATTCTATTTTTTGACTTTCATACACAACTCTGACCACAGTCGACAAGGGAAACTTATTTTTCAACTTACCCTCGTATTTTAAATGCAGTGAGACAAATTCAACAAGTTTATCACCTGATGTCATAAGTGGAAGACTGCTTTAGTATGTTATATATATTCACATGAGTGTTATATTATTTTGTTAAGACTGCGTTTACATAAGCATATAAATTATTGTATTTTTTTTTTCAATATTATTATTATCTACAGATCTGTCTTTAATTACCATGGACTGGTATTAATCCACAAAGTAGACTGATTTAACTGATATGTTCTGTGTCTTTTCAAACTGTACCTGAAACTCATAATTGCAATTTTGGTAACTGTTGATTTTCACATAAGCAGTTACCAAAATAAAAAGCTCGAAGAATATTGAGTGCAAACTTCAAAGAATAAGTTGATCTTAAAATTAGTGACAGATAATGCACTATCATTACATTTAGAGTTAGTGTGCATACTCTGATTTTCTGAAATTTTAAATTGCTGAATTATTTGTTGAGATTTATTCTGCAGAGTTACAGGGAAAATTTTAAAATTTACATTTCTGTATCATAACTTCATTTCATAATTGTGAGTAACAGAGTGAGATTTAACTTTGAAGATTTAATAATTGGAACACATGAAATAGTTTGCAAAATGTCATTTAAAAGTACATATGTTAAAACTACAATTACACTGTTCTACTCCTCCCTCCCGGCTGAAATGAAATAAGGTTTCTTTTCCTAAATTTCAACTCCTGGGTGGGAATGTGTACTTTATTTTCTTATTTTCTAAAATTGGCTCTTGTGTAGAAGTCGAAGAAAATTTGTGTTACAGTTTAATATGTATATTTTGCTTGTATTTTGAAGGTTTCCCATAATTAAAGAAATGAAATAAGCTTTTTCTTACTAAATTTCACCTCCTAAACATGACTGTGCACGTTATTTTCTAAGACTAGCATTTATTTGAAGTCCAACACAATTTTAAAATTTACATTTTCGTACAAAATAATTTTTTAGTGCACGAAAACACAGTAGACAACAACAGAACATTAATGAATGCACCAAGGCTTTGAAAATGCCTACGCTTTAAAGCTTGTCATTTGTAGTCCCATCATGCTTAATTAACAGAAACAGAATACATTGTAACAGAAATTGGCTGATATCGCTGTACTTAAGGTTCCCTTAGTATCTTTTAAAGCATTCTCCATGATCATCACCGATTTTGCAGTTGTAAGCAAAGAAATTCAAGTGAGAATGGATGGCGTATTTTCGGTGACATTCTGTGCCCCCTTTTTTCATACGATATTGCCACTTTCTGCATTATTTATTCGTCTCTGCTGTTACGTTCGCCAAGAAACTCTTGATGCACTTGTCATGTCAAAATACATTCCGTATTGTTTGTTTACCATCACTAAGTCACTGTTCAAATTGAGAATCACATACCTGAGGGGGCTCCAACAAATACACCTAGACATAGAAATTTGCGACATATGTATGCAAATCTAGGACCATCTTTCTGCGGTGCCTTGTCAAAGAAGTAGGAGGAGGACTATCTTAATTCACTCTC
Organism: Stegodyphus mimosarum; assembly: GCA_000611955.2. Classification (NCBI taxonomy): domain Eukaryota; kingdom Metazoa; phylum Arthropoda; class Arachnida; order Araneae; family Eresidae; genus Stegodyphus; species Stegodyphus mimosarum. Next base: position 327,585 of record KK119923.1, on the reverse strand, counting down.
CAACAGGTTCTGAAGTATAGTTTTTTCATACCAGATGTGAAAAATATACATGAAGCCTAGCTCTCTCTCTCTCTCTCTCTTTTTTTTTTAATTTACTACTGTCCATTTCACACAAGAAACAAAAGCATTTGGGGTAATCCTTTTGTAAACTTTGACCTTTAAATCATATCAAATCTCCCATTCAAATCTCATGCTGTAGGTATTTGCCTTCATATTTTCCTAAATTTTTTAAAGGCAATTGCTTAGGCAATAAGCATTTGAAGACTATGAACTGTACGCAGAAAATTAGTTTCAGCGAGAACTTAGAAGGGTTGATAAAAAATATCCAGTTTCTGTCTTGTGTATCAATACAAAAATGTCGATGTCATGCCACACAGTCAGGTTGTGGTTTGTTTGAAAAAAAAAAAAAATGATGGAAACTCTGCCTGTCTAGCGAAAAGTTGTTACTTTCACATCATCTGCCAGAGATCTCGCTGTAGCCATGAAGTTAACAATTCAGATTTAATTTTTTATAAATTCTTAAGTCTTTGATTAGATCATTTAATTTGGTCTGCATTATTTTATGTTGTATGTTCACCAGTGTCTAAACCGTAGGGAGTTGTCAAAGGCTGCTTTGTAGCCTCAAAGTGTGTATGTATATTTATATGGCTGCTCCGCATTCGCACAGATATGGTCGAAATATCGCGCAAAGTGCGACGTCTCAATGGTCCAAAGCCCAGTGGGCACATGACTTTAAAATACCGGATGTAGAGAAGTGGGGGTCTAAGTTGAATAGAAGGGGGTTACCAGGAGTCACTATCCAAAGAAAGCAATCAACCAAGAAGGATACGAAACCAGACACAGTGAGGGAAGACTGTGAGTGCGTGCTTGCGTAGAGCAAAGAGACAAGACAATCATGACAAGTAGAATGTTTGAGTGCAACTTGAAGTAACAAATTACTTAATTAAATACAATGCAAAGAATTTAAATAGGGGAGGTACATACAGTAGTGTCTGAAAATGGGAGAAACCTAATGAAATTGTGAATCAAAGGACATAAGTACATGACCAGGAATGAATTAGGTGGGGAAATTTGAGTCACGGGTGAGGTGGACCGCGAGGGGTCTAATATCTGAATCCATATCAAGTATCTCGTAAGTAAACACTTTTAACTGGCCTAGATGAGGCCAGTTAAAAGTGGCAGTCTAATGCGGCAGTCTAATGCGTTTTTGAAGAAGTTTGAGTTAATTCGATGTAGAAACTTGTCCAATGTCTCAATTTGGTGATCTTTGTGCAGTGTGTCATATAAGACATAGCAATGCGAAGGAGTAATCTGCTTTAACAGTTTATTTTGGGTGCTCTGAAGCTTACGCAGGTCCTTAGTGCGGGCCTAAGCCCAGGTGGGTGATGCGTATGCGAAGAGGGGTCTGATGATGGCTATGTAAATATGACGCTTTCTCCTTCGAATCTCAATAACGGCGTGAGACTTCGTATCACACTGATCACCTTTTCCCTAACGTAGTTTATATGCTCCTTCCATTTGAAATTCGTGGTTTACTTGAGGTACGTGGCTTTATTGACAATGGGCACCGCAAAGTATCGAAAAGCTTGAGTTGAGCAATAATCAGTGTCTGGGAATGCTTTTTCCTAATGACAAGGAGATTAGACTTGTCCGCATTGATCGCAATTCTCCACTTGAAACACCAATGTTCTAGTTGCGGCATAAGCTTTTGAAGTTTGGCGATGACATGATTTGGGCAAAAGAACTTGACGGCGATAGCAGTGTCATCTGCGTAGCAATCTATGTAATAATTGTAGTCCATGTTCATAGTAGACAGGTCGGCCACATAAAACAGCTCTAATACGGGCTCGATAATGGGACGTCTGCGTTAATGCGCTTTCTGTCTGAAGTATCCTTGCTAATCTGGAACACAAAACTTCCTTTCCTTGAGGAATAAATTAATGAGCTCTTGTCTGAAGTGAAACCCAATAAGCTTAAAGATAAGCTCCTTATGCCAGACGCGGTCGAATGCCAATATATGGCTGCTTTTTATCATCAGTATGTTTTATACTCAAGATCCATAGTATGTCTCCACGATGAAACGTTCGGGGGATTTTGGTACTGATACATTGGGACCTTGGTGAATTGGGCATGTGTCTCGGATGTAACCGGGGTACACCAAAGTATTTTTTTATTATTATGTTTGGTATATCCCTTGCAAATAGGTGGTACTAAAAAGTCTATATGATCAGTAAATTTCCAATACACCATGGACCCTCCACCCATGTACGTTTATTTTTAATTCAATTAAAATTACTGACTTGTGTACACTGCTCTGAAAAAAAAATCGCTCTTTGCATCCTAATTTTTCATGTTTCAGGCCTGATTTTGCTCGTTTCATGTAGATCATTATGGCCCTGATTAAAATTACCTATATTAATGTTATCGAATCATTATGGATATTTCTACAATTATTGCCATATTACTATGACATTGCAGGATGCCCAATAATATTTCTGTATAGAATGTAATTGTAATAGATAATCACTTACCTCTGCTTTTATTTATATCGAAGAAAGAGCCAATCTAAATTTTGTGATCAGCACTTCCATATTAATAAAGATTGGGCACTTGGAACGATACAAAAGCATTTAGGGTACCCAATGGAATAGAACAGTGTTATTAAGAACCTAATGAAATTATTTATAAAATTTTTTTCTTTCATGTTATGAACTTGGAAAAATGCTTCCCTTTATCATGATATATTTCGTATATTTGAGTATAATGGAAAGTTTGAATTTCCGACTTAAAAACTGTCGCTAGCAAAATATAGTTTTCCAAAAACATATATATATATATATCAGGCTGCAGTTATTAATAACAAAAATTATCAACAAAAAAATCTGGTCGACGTTTTACGGTTATTTTGTTAATAAAGTTATAAAAAGAATTAAATAAATTTAAAAAAAAAATTTCTTACAGGCTGTAGTATATATCTGCTGCTGTTGAATAGGTGCAGATTTTGTCCTTTGTTGTAGCCTTTGGCTAGATGGTGCACTTTCACATTCCTGTAAAATATATTAACGTTGATAAATGTTTATTTCCTTTCATTGGATAAGAAAAAAAAATGCTAAACTTGAATTGAATTAGTTATAAAAGAAATGCTACAAGTAAAAATTATTGCAATTATTTTCTTTCTTTCTTTCTTTTTTGAATAATTTTCAAAAGGAGTATGTCTTAGTATTTTGTCTTCAAGCTTTCTGTTTATTAATTTTTATGTTTTTTCCCTTTTAATTTAAAAAAGTGTATGCATTTTTTTCCTTTGATTATACAGAGAGTTTTAGAATTCTACGTACAGATTTGGAGGGGAGGTCTGTTAGAAAATACGAGTTCCGCCATCACTGATTCTGGCACTACAATGGACGAACCTCAGCCTCCTACGCGGGAGGTCGAGAAAATCGTGTAAGTCCCCAAAAGGGAGTCCTCGTTGCCGTACTCATAAACCGCTGGCAATGGGATTCCAGTTTACTGCGGCGGAATTTTTAAAAATTTGAATTCTCTTGGCACCCCTTGCTGAATCGGCAACCCAGACGCGCGGAGGCCACGAAGGATGATGAAGCCTATTAAAAATTCGAAGCTCTGGCTGTCATGCTAGCCCCACTCGGATGGCCGAAGCCATGACCGCCAGGAACAGCATTGGCTGGCCATCTGCCCATAGGAACCGGGTTCGTGTTTACAGTAAGTCAGTGCACGCAACCCCAGGGTGGAAGTAGAAAATGTCAATAGGAATCAGAATCACATAGGAAAGCTGGGTCCCAGATGGATAGGTGGCGCTATAAGTAAGATCTCGACGTCAGCAACCGCAGTTTTCTCATTGTAGCCAGCGACGGAGTAGCGGTTATCATATCTGGCGACGGTCCCTGCTAGACGGGACTTTTCTGAGAAACGAGATTCTGATAGCACTGTTTTAAACGGGAAGATTCCCAGAAAAAACATATCCGCTGGAAGCGAAGCCCCGCCTAGCTACAAAATTGATGTAGCGGCTAAGCGGGATTTTTTGAAACCTCGCCGAAAATGTTTCGGCTGCAGCTCTGTCCCGAGTAAAGATCAACCAATCAAATGGAAGGTCTGCTTCTGGAGGATCATATGAACCCAATCTCAGAGATAATCGAGCACTATTTGGCGTTCAAGCCTTTGTAGTAAGTGAAAATGGTAACTTAGCTACGCAGGTTTCGTGGAAATGTGCGGGTTCTGAGAATTTTCCCTTTCGACGTCCAGTCCCTCGTATCGGAAACGTGTGATAGGGACATAAGCATCGTTTTAGCCGGTATTCACTTCGTTTATAGCCTAGTTAATGGAAATCTATGCGCTGCTGTATGGCTGTATCGAGAAAGATTTCCAGTGAGGATAATATTACATGACCAAATATTTGCCCATGTGCACCAGAACTTACGTGAACGTGATGGACTTCCGATGCATGACACCTTGCTGGTGTGACCAATACGAACAACTAACTTGGAAGAAGCTCTTTTGAATGCTGTGGACCGAAATCGCGGCACAAGTGGCTGCTACAACAACTGTGCGGCGTCTTTTACATAGTGAAGGCTTTCATCCTTTTCATTTTTAGAGAAATAAATGCTCTTTAAAGCTCCATTAAAATATATCGCATAAAAAGCATTATTTACTTTTGTGTACCAGCAATAAAAATACAGTTAAATAATTATGCTTTGCTATAACGTTATGTGATCAGTAAATGTTAAAAATATCAAAAGTTTACAGTTAACATCTTGTATCTTAAAAAGAAATAAAAACAAACAATTTTAAAATTGCTCTTATTGTAACTGATTTCATGTAATGCTTAGTTACTATACCAAAGTAATCTAGTAAATATTAGGTTTCATTGGAGTAAACAAGATCATGTATTTTCGCGAAAACGTTCTGCTTTAACAAATTTTAAACAAGCACACAATGACTGAAATTTTACACTTCAAACATGTATTTATCTTCGAAATATTAGTTTTATTTCACGCATTGATAAAAAAATAAATCTGTGCACAGTAAGACATCGAGCATAAAAATATGCAGTGAAAGTCGTTCCACGATTTAGGAATAAAATCGTAAATCACAGCACTTGAATTATGAAATTGTCCTTAGCGGTCAACGGAAATGCTTAATACAGTGTGTTGTCGTATAATGTTATGTATATTGTTAATATTTGTTGTATAGTAATTCCTAATATAAGGAATCCTCATTTGACAAATGTTTTGGTATATATGTTATATTTAATAATTTGGCAGCTAGACAATAACGTGGCTAGGGTAGCTTTGAAACTTGCAACATCTCTATATAAGCATAAGAGGCACCAATGTCCGGGTTCGTATCTTCTACGGACCTTGACGAGGCACTACTTCATGACAGCCGGAAAAAAGTGCTATCTAGCACGATAATCGCGGCATACAGCGGCACTTGGAACGACTAACAGCGACAGTTGGAGTTCAAAGAATGAGTAGGAACCATTTACGTATCAGTGGATTCTAGGTATTTCTACATTAGTTTAGTTTTATAACAACGAACATTTGCGAAATGAAATCCAGAACCAAATGTACCTCCGAAAACTTTCAGTACTAAAGCATTCCTTTTATATTTCATCTGTATTTCATAAAGCCCACCTGAAATCAAAATAGAACAACTATTTTTATATCATAAAAAATGTTCTATTTATAATTTTCGAAATGGACCTGTAAGAGGATTTTTCATAGATTTCTTTAACACAGAGAGATGAGCTAACGTTTTTTACTAAATAGGATTTGCGTTATTAGGAATTACAATAAGAGATAACTACAAACAGGAAATGGAGGATATAAATCGGAAGCAAAGTAAGAAAATGAGTTTGGAAGCATTAAATGTTACTAAATGGCGTCCTTCAAACTGAAGATAATAGCAAAACTCTAATTACGTATCTGAAATCAAGCACATGAATGTATAAAAAGACAACCTTACTTACTCTGCGGCAGTCTGTTAATCTCAGTATCTTTATAGAAGGTGCTGATCAAGAATAACAGATTTATCAAAATTAAAATACGCAGAAGAGAACTTACTTTATATGCTCCTAGTACTTCTGCAGATACGTTTTTTGCTGGCAATCCCGTTTTTTCGATTACGCAGTCTTTGATATAAAATACTTCCTAAAAATAAAATGCGTCAAGTAAATATTATTTGGTATGAAATCTCGACATCTGTAAGCAAATAAATTAGAAAATACAAAATTCCCATTAGTTAACACTTTTGTTCAAAAATATTTTTTTTTTTATTATCTTGTGTTCTCCAAGTTCTTTATAAGTAGTGGCATTAACGTGTGGGAAATAATTTCCTTTATGTATTCGGTTATTTCTGCTCTAAATTTTATTCGTAATCTGAAATTAATAGCTGTTTTAGAAACGTATAAAAATTCATATACTTACTGGTATAACACCTTTTCCTTCCCAAACGCTCTTACATCTGTAGTTAATTATGTCAGCTGATGTTCTGACATTCTGTCCAAGGCTGTTTGTACAATCCACCCAACTAGTTAAGTACTGAAAGTAAAAATATTAGATCGAGATTCTTATTAGTTTAAACTAGTTCATTTGAAATCAAGTATGTTAATAAGAAGTATGCTGTTATTTAATGCTCACTTAATATACATAGATTCACGTATTGGAAAATGTATTAGAATGTTTTATTACCTTACTACGGCAAAGCATACGAGCGTTAGGATGGTTGCCTTCTTGGAGAACTTTCTAAAGAATACTGACTGGAATTCAAATTTTACGCAGCTGAAAACTACAAAATTCATATGCAATCAGTCTTTCCGTTGGGAACAGAGCTGAGAGAAGTGCTAATATTCAGCAGTTTTTCCCATTTATTAATGAAAAAACGAGACAGAAAACGTCCATGTATTGTAATCATAACTTTAATTTTTTAAATATACCATTAATTTTATTTAAAGAATTTCTCTAAGTTAGTTAACCTAAATAGTCTTATTAAAAATATATATTCATTGTATTTATTGTATAGTCAGCATCTTACCTAAAATATGAATCTGTATTTTTTAACATTTTCACCTAGATGCATTTTTAAGCAGTTTTATGGTGTTTTTAACTATACAAAAACAAAGAGATGAATATTATCTGATATTCGTAAAAAAATAACTGAGTACTTAAAGAAGAAAATAACAAACGTTTAAAAATAACAAACACAAAATGACTGCAAGAGTTAAAATGAGACGAGGAATACACTGGTGTCCAAAAGTTAAGCATAATTGATAATTCTGTGAATAAAGAAGGAACTGTAAATGAGGATGGCGGGAAACATGATATGCGAGTGTAAAATGGTTATAAAATAAGGAAGCAAATCAAAAAGAACGATAATAATTAATTTTATTATCCAAAGTAGCAGTTTGAAAGAAAACTGAGAATAGCAAGGATTCGCACTTTAAAGAAAAAATGAAAAAAGACATTAAATAAATTACTGATGCTACAATTTAATAAGGCGTGTGGTCACCTCTGACAGCCAGGCACGCTGCACATGATTTCCCATACTTGCTATAAGATGATGAACGAGTTGTGGGCTCAAACCGTTCTAAGCTTCTTGGAGAGTTCTCTTCAGTTTTGTAACGGAGCTTGGTGGGTGCGAAAGGGCTACAGTTTGTCTCCCGATCATATCCCATACATGCTCGATAGGATTTAAATCAGGTGAGTTCGCAGGCCACGACATACGCTGGATGTTTTCCGTTTCAAGGAAGTTATCAACATGGCGCATTATCATCCATGAACATGAAATCAGGACCGACAGCACCTCGAAACAAGCGAACATAAGGCTCAAGAACTTCGTCTCTGTATCTTTGCCAGTCACAGACCCCGTGTCAAAGAAATGGAGGTCTGTGCGGCCGTTCATCATGATGCCTGCCCATACCATTACTCCCCTTGATGGAAAATGATGTCTTTCCGATATGTTTCTTGGTTCAAAACGTGTTTTACGTTCTCTCCATATCGTTACCCGACGAGAATCAGTACTCAGACTAAACCGGGACTCGTTACTGAACATTACATTGGCCCACTCTCCCACACTCCAATGTTGATGTTTCAAACTCCAGTTCAAACGAGCGCGTTTCTGCGCAGACGTGAGGGGAATGCAAATTGCTGGTCTTCTGGCATACAGGCCAGCATGATTGAGTCTCCTGTAAACAGTTTGTCTCGAAATTCGTATTCCTGTGGCGACTGTGAGCGCCGAACCCAGTGGTCTGGCAGTACTGCCCCTCTGACGTCGCACACTTATTACCAGATATCGGTCTTGGCGAGGGGTTGTGACTCTTGGTCGACCTGATACTGGTCGTCGGGTAACATCTCCTGTTCTTTGAAACCTCTGCCACAGTCTTCAGATCACAGACTGGTTCACATTCAGAATTCGAGACACTTCGGTTTGTGATCGTCCGGATTCCAGCATTCCAACGATTCTTCCTTTCGCAAACATCTCCATTTGGCGTCTTTGTGCCATCATTCACCTTGTTTGATCATTAGCAACGTTCTTTCACACAGCAGTTGCCCGAAACTTGTCTGAACTGCCTATGCTGCGTGAATCGGTTTCTCTGCGTTCCGACATGCGCAGGTGTTTCGTGCAGGACGTAGTCGACTGAAAAGTTTTGCATAAACCCAATGTTTCTTCTTCACCCAATTAATATCCGCAAGAAATTTGGAATAATTTTAGGAATATTTACTCCATGTTTTTCGCATTTTACAATTTATGCTTAGCTTTTGGACACCAGTGTATAATAAATCGTCATATGCTGGTAATTCTTGCTCTTCCTATTAAATGTCAGAATTTCCTTTAAAAAAATACATTTCATTTGGATATGTTTCCAGAAGATGGTTTTAAGGTCTAATTTTTTATGTTTATAAATTAAAATTTACCATGGTTTTAATATGTAAAATTCGTCATTAAAGAATTACAGGATAAAGTTTCTATACATTTTTTCTTAAACAGGCTTTATTCTGAAGTTATTTGCATGAAAATGCAATATAATAGAACACTAAATTAGTGCAATCCAACGTGCCCCCCTGAGTGTCCAGGCAAACTGCCACCATTCCATAATACTCTGAAACACCTTATGTAAAGTTATCGGTGTAATTTCAGCTGCTGCAGCCAAAATTTAATGTTTTAATTGTTCAATGCTGCCAGTCTTCACTCGGTACACTTGAAAAAACTCCATACAAAAAGTTCTACGAGAGTAAAGTCTGGCGATTGTGGAGTCTAAGCCTCCGAAAGCCACAACCAATCCACCTACCAGGAAAAGTTTTATTAAGATAATTACGCACAACAATGTCAAAATGGGGAGGGTGCCCCATCCTGTTGGTAGACAAGTGCCAGTAATGCCAGCTGATACTAGCTGTGGCTCAAGATATTGTTACAACATATCGAGATAAATTTCTCCAGTGATGGTCCTTTCTGCAAACATGAAAGGTCCGCAGAGCTTAGTTATTCCAATACATACATTAACTTTAGTGTGGCTCCCTGAGATTCGTATAGCACATTTGGTTGTTCATCGGGCCACATTCGGCAATTATGCCTATGAACATGGCCGCTGAGATGGAATGTGCCTTCGTCGTTAAAGAGAATATTCTCCATTAAATTCTCATTACCCACAGCTTCCAACAAATAATGCATGACTTGCTCAGCTTCAAGCTATGCACAGTTTTGAATGTGGTAGGCACCCTTGTTTAAATGACAGAGTCGAGTTTTTCAAACAGTAGTATGCGAAATACCGAGTTCCAAGCTGAGTCTTCGTGTAGATACGAGGAATCGCTTCTTGTACGTTTTTTTCAACTTGTGGTGCTATCGAAGGTCTCCCAGAATGGCCTTCATCTTTAACACTACCAATTCGCTTGAATTTCTTTTGTATAATAGATTTAATATACGAAGGAAAGTCCATATATAAGTCACAAATGGCAAGATTTATGACTTACTTATTGGCTTTAGGGTGCTGTTTCAGCTACATTAGGTCTTCTTCCTGAACATCGTCATCGTCTGCAAAGCTTTTGCCTTGATGATGTCTTTTTAATGGACCAAACAGGTACTGGTATTGTTATTGTTATAGTGCCAGTGTTACATTGGCAATTTCAAACTGAATTACGCATATGCAGCTGGTACTTAGTAATTTCTCTAATCAGTTCCTCCACTCTCTGCTCTAATGTCTGTCTCAGTCTAAACAAGGTAAGAAATTAAGAACAAAAATTTAAACAAGGTTAAAAACTCCCACTTTGGTCTTCATCGCAAACTTTTGAGCAGCTCTGAGAAAGTTTCTTGATTAGCTTGTAGCTTTATGCGACAAACACATCTTTCCATAAACAAGAAACATTATTAAAAAAAAAGGAATAGCAGCACGCTGCTTGTTTCTTGTACAGTCAATCGAGTTACATCGGCAATTTCACACTAAACTACATATTTGCAGCTGGTACTTAGTAATCACGAACTAGGACAGTTCTGTAACCTATTAACATAGACAGAAAGTAATAATTGCTATTTTCAAATATATCGTGCCAATTTGTGATTTGCTTAATGACTTTCTCTCATATTTAAGAGATCCTTTTTCCGTTCCCACAGAGTTATTAAAATGGAGTCTTGATAAATGGAGATGATCTAATCACATCTACCTTTATTTGGGTATTGTCACATTTGTTTACAAATAACTCAGCTCCCATGAAGGCCCTCTGGCGGAAAAAGACAAAACGTAGTTAGTTGAACGTGTGACACGTCTAATATAAGTTGAATCGATAGACCGTCTCCGTATATATTTGAAACATAATGCTTGTAATGATTGTAACCTGTAAATATTATGTAAATATCTTTCACATGTTAATTAAAATTTCTGAAAAAAATCATAGTAGTATTCCGCAGTGATTAGAATTTCAGCTTAGACTAACGGAAATAGAAAGGAAGACAAGCAGTTCCAGGGCGGCCCTTTAGAAGGTAAGAGATTTTTCACTTATCTATTTATTGATCTAAAATTTTAATACCGAAGAGTTGATAAAATTTTAACAGGTATAAATCCTATTTTATACACAGGTAAAGGTAGATGTGACTGGTTTGTTTTGATTATAGTAATGCAGAGGTTTTCTGTTTTAAACAAAAGATGCCTTCATTAAGTGTATTATAAATGACTAATATTCGTGTTATACACGCATAAAAACAGGACAATATCATGCTTTCAGGGATTTGAACCCGAGTCAAATTACTGTACAAGTTACGTGTAGTAGGTTTTATCTACTCGGCCACTAAAGATAGGGGCACTTAAATTATATTTCGACTCTATCATCCGCCTAACATTTAAACTTAAAATTAGACAAAAAAAAAAGAGCATTATGTTAAAGTAGGTTTTGAATAAAATTCTGTCGATTTCGTGGGTGGTCAAATATGGGAAGAGTCCGGGTTAGATTTTTTTCCCGCTTGATGCAATCTCAGTCTTGTGGTGCACATTTTGTAATTGCTGCCCAGTGCATGCAAAATTCTTCCAACGAGTGTAGTCACAAGAATACTGTCGGGCATAAATCCCCTTTTTTTACTTCCTTGTACGAAGTGAAGGAAGCATTGTAATCACGAAAAATTGCGGGTACCAAATTTCAACGAAAATAGCCATTTTGACCGCTATCGAATGCAATTTAACAATGTTTTTCCGTAACATCTGTACGTAAGGACAGAATAAAGAACTCTTTTTTCCAAACGAATTATAAAGCTCATTTAAAATGGATTCAGAAGAGATTTTTTTCTTGGTTTCTGTACGTACGTACGTATGTATCACGCATAACTCAAAAACGAGTAGCCTCAGAACGTTGAAATTTTGTACGTGGAACTGCTATAATATCTAGTTGTGAACCTTTCTTTTCCGTTGCAATGGGCCGCACCATTTATTTGAATATATAATATATATATCCACTCTGTTACTCAGCTCACTGAGCTCAGTTTTTTTATTCTTATATGTTGGTAAATTGTGCATTTTTTGCTTTAAAATAATTGAATTATGTTGTTCTTATTTTTAGGTTAAGGTGTTTTAGGTTATAAGGTATATCTCCCACATTCTTAGCGTGCCTTCGTGGTGTAATGGTCAGCACACTGAGCCGGTATTTCAGAGGTCCGTGGTTCGATTCCCGGCAAAGGAATTGCATATTTTTCATGTCTCCTGCTACTAAATAACCTAATGTCTCTACACTGGCGCCAGAACTAAAAGGGTTGTGGATGATGACTCTCTACACCCAGGTTTTGGCGACTAGGTCCCCTAAAACCCTAGTCGCCCTTTAAAAAGGGGAGTATATAAAGTATATCTCCCACATTCTTAGCGTGCCTTGGTGGTGTAATGGTCAGCACACTGAGCCGGTATTTCAGAGGTCCGTGGTTCGATTCCCGGCGAAGGAATTGCATATTTTTCATGTCTCCTGCTACTAAATAACCTAATGTCTCTACAAGGTTAAGGCCTTTAGTTAACCTGAAACTAGTTGTAGAATTATCGATAATTTAAAAGTTGTTTGAGTGCGTCTAAGCCTAATTTTTTACCATAGCAGCCGTATTTGAAACTTAGCAGAATAATGGATTTGTTGCCAATGTAGAGAAACTAAGCTTGTCAACAAAAGTAACGTCTTCTTTTATAATTGCCAGTTAAATCATGCTTAATCTATTCTGCAATTATCATTTAATTTATTAACTTATCCTATATATTGGCTCAGCATAGCGTTCACAACAAATTAAGTCAGTTTCTGTGCCTTCAGTGTCTCTTTGCCGAGTGAGACCAAAAGTAAACTTTCAGTTTTGTGCACTGAAAAATCTGCCTTCTTGCGCACTGGCCAAATTGCTTGTTTTCATGTTGAAATTGTAATTTTTATTGTAAAAATTGTTCTTTGAATTGTTTTAACTGTATTTATGTTTTATATTTTTTAATTTTTAATAAACATATTTTGAGGTTTTACGTTTTGCCTTGTCGCGAAATGAGAACTGAATTAATTGAATGAAAACTATATCACTAATGAAATTCGAGGAAATAAATTTAAATGAAATTCAAGAAAAAATACGATTAATTTAATACTTAAATCATGTGGTGTACACATCAGCTTTTTTTGTTCAGGAAAAAAGTTTGTTTGCAAAGTAAGCTAATAGCAACTGTATATCTGGATGCTATATTGTTGATCATCCAGATGTACAGCGGTTATTAGCTCTTACCTGGAATCTCAGTGGTACCCATATTATGGTCTGAGTATAGGCTCATGTGATCATTTCTTTACATAGAAAATGCATGAGTGAAGAAGAAACAAAAGGTGCATGATGCTTTTCAGTGAACAAAATTTACGCTACGTGAATGCAAAAGATGAAGTCCAAGTATTGGCGAAGTGACGAAAAACTTCAACTGATAGTCCACTGTCATGTTAAATAGATGAGTTTACCAGTAGTGGAATCAATCTTCAGGAAAGAAAGTTAAATATATCATAGGAGGAGACTCGAATGCCAAATATTAAATTTGGAATAACAGCTACTCCAGTGTTCGTGGTAATCAGCTCCTCAACTTAGCAATGCGTTTCTTCATCCTGGCTTCAGATCATCCTACGCACTGCTTTGCACTAAACAGTTTTACAATACACTTCTTTCACAGAAACAAAATTATCTATCCGTACTATTTCGACTCTCTTAGTAATGTTGTCTTTCGATCACAGTCATGTACTAATTAGCCTAAAAACTCTGTTGAGTGTCAATCCTTTATCTACTACCCTTTCCATGGTTACTTGGTGATGTCCATGTTAATCCTACCATCTCTGCCAAGGATAATATTGATGCTGTAATTGCTACTTTTACTATTGCAATTAACAGCGCTATCTAGTATTTTACTAGCATGAAAAAGCTCAGTAGGCCTCCTAATTTTATCCCTCCAGATCTTAAAGATCTTATTAGAGAGAAAAGCAAGCTAGGAAACATTTGCAAACTACCTGCGACCTCACCCATAAACGAATATACAATTCTCTCCCCTTCAGGCTAAAGAAGAGTTTAAAAAACATTGCCAGACGAAATAGTAAGGATTTCTGTATTCGCGACTAAAGATGATACGCTTTTTGACATTAGTGGGAAATTAACAAAAAAGTACTCTTCTGTTCCTCCTTTTCCTGACCTTAATAGCATCATCTATTCTGACGAAGAGCCTAATTGCCTTGTTGATGTTAAGGAGGAAAAAAAATAACTGTAATTTTAATATTAATTTTACTTTTAAACTGTCTGCATACTCAAGCTCTCTTGGTGCCGCGACGGGGGAAAGAAAAAAGAATATAAACTAACAACCTTTCATAAAAATGAACTTTTTAAATCAATTCAAGACACTGGTGATTGAAAAACTATCAGTACTTTAAGTTAGATTAAATGGCCATAAATCCTCAACACAGCAAAATAAAGTTTATCATTTTAATACTCATAACTCTTAAGGTAAAAAAGAAATGAAAATATCCTCCCTGGTGTTTTGGTAAAATCAAAAAAATTATTATCATGTGAAATTGCATTTCAGTAACAAAATCATCAACATGCTATCTATCACTAAAACTAACTACTCAGCTCTCCTTCCGGTAAACACATAATTTCAATATAACTTTAGAGATAGCCACAAACGCTTTTCATTTAAGTATAACACAGAACAATTCAAAACACCGGGGAAAGATTAATCTCACACTAAGAAGTCAATACACAGGTTCAGTTAAAACTAATAAATCTAATCGTATAGTTACAAGCATAATTAAATTCTCCTACGCCCGCAATAAGCTACCCAGGTTCAAGTGGAAAGTTTAACTATGTTTTACGAAAGGATCACATGGGTGATCTACAGTTAACCACAGGATAAAACACACACACACACAAAACATACAATAATGAATCAATAAAAGACATTTATTTAATATTTCAAAAGATTATCAATCAGAATAGTCGAGATTATTGGATCCAGGTCTCCACAACATTTTTTTCCTATTTTCTAAACAACTCACATTTCAATTTTCTAATAAGAAATAATTCAATTTGATACAATGAACAATTTATCTTCTGACAAATTGAAATTAATTAAACTTCTTGATATAATGCTGAATACACAACAATTCAGTGAAAATTTATTTTAAGAAAGAATTTCCTATCCTCAGTTTAATTTAAATTATTAACCATTTCAATTAAATATTTTAACCACTTTCTCAAATTAATAATTAAATAAGTGGTAACAAAAAACATACGAGAGAGAGGAAAAACGAATATAAACACTCACGGAAGCTGCATACACAACGAACTGTGGGACCCGGAGAGCTGTCGGACCATTTCTTGAACTCGTCGAAAACAATATACGACCAAATCTTTCTATCTGAAAACCAAACTAAAATTCTGTTCTATAGCACCAAATCTGGAATAATTCCAACGGTGAAATAGCTCCTTCCACAGGTGGAACACTTTTCATAAGCCAGCACAGCACTCGGTCTAGGAGCAGCCTTCTCTTTTCGAAGCTCTGCGATGAGGATGACGGCAGGAAAAATACAAACGGCGTTGCTGCTTCAGCGCGAGCTTTGAAACACACTTTTCCGAAAGGGAAAAACCATCAGCGACGAAAACAGAACCAAACGTTTGAGAATTGGACATAGCCTCAAGATGTTAGTCAGTTTCGCCAACGATGATACGATGGGTGCCCGCAATGCACTCGGACAAGATCTCGCCGGGAATAACTTCTAACTGCTACCGCACCGCGTTCGGCTCCGAAAGGACCGCCGGGCTTCTCGGAAAAATCTTAAAAAGTCTCGAAACTCTGACAAAATCTCCTCTCCTCACTGGTGCGACCATTTTTAAAACCTGGTGACGCTTAAAAAGTGGACCGCCTTTATAATCACTATTGGTTCAAAAATTCAATAAAATTAAAATTCACCAATCCAACACAAAACAGTAACTGTCTCTGACCACTAGAACAGGAGCCATAAATAC
The DNA here is from genome assembly GCA_000611955.2 of Stegodyphus mimosarum. NCBI lineage: Eukaryota > Metazoa > Arthropoda > Arachnida > Araneae > Eresidae > Stegodyphus > Stegodyphus mimosarum. Next base: position 311,598 of record KK119923.1, on the reverse strand, counting down.
TAACCGAAATTCGAAGAAAAATCAATCCTTTCTTTTCACAGTAACAAGCCCCTTTTTTCCAGCGCAACACCAGGAATGTTTACATCGTAATCGGTTAAAGTTGCGACACCAGTAAGTAATAAACAAATCACAAGCTCTTTTCTATAGACAAAACGAAAATACTTTCACCCCATAACTCTATCAAGAATCGCCGCCGCTAGAGTTGTTCGCCTTCGAACGAGCAAAACACATGTTCCACCTTCGAAAGATAAGGGACGAAAAATGTAGCCTTGACCCCCAAATTCTCGGCTCTTGAGAACGGAAAACCCGCCTAGCTATACCAAACCGTTTCGCTAGCTTAAAAGAACTTTACCCAAACCAAATGAAAGAATTTTAAACAACACTATAATTTAAAAAATTAAATCTCAAACATGAACATTAAAATTTCACTATTCACTGTAAATTAATAAAATCATCAAGCACTGTAAAATAATACTTCAGAAATCTACACGACAGATATGTATTCAATAAATTCCTTAACTCTAAAATAAAATTGCGTGAATATGTCGCATCAAAGAATACAAATCCCAAAATCGAAAAGGAGGCGACAAATCGCCATTAACTAATCATAGTTGATCGCTCAAGCACGTGTTTGACTTTCGGTCTGCAAAAATTATTCATAGACTTCTTCAGTTGGTGAACTGGATTCCTCTGAAAATTTTTATGTTAATAAAACTTTACCTCATTTAGTTAATGATATAATTCCAATCCGGTTCCTTCTGTCATTTTCAAAATGTCTGCATGTAATTTTTTTCAAATTCTTTTATTGTATTCCTTAACAGATGGCGCTATACTCACTTTTTCCTTAATTTAGTATGATTTCATTATAATTATGGTTGTTTTTTCCTCCTCCTAAAGTGACCACCTAGTAAAAATATTTCATACTAAATTGTGCAAGAAAAGATTCTAAATTTGGAAAATAAAGTATTAAATTTATGTTTGCTTTTATTTCACTTTATTTAGGACATTTTATGATAGTAATATTTTCAAAGCCCGATTAAGCCCAATACGGGCTCTCGATATGTCCTTCTTTCTGGGACTTCTAGTGTTAAAATTTCTTATTTTGCATTATGAGGAAGCATAAATGGTTTAAGAGACCCTTAAAATCTGAAGTCTTAATCTTGGACTTTATGGGCTTAGACAGATATCAAGCCCCGAGTATTTTATATCAGAGCTTAATATGAAACTATATTATTAACATGCATCCGACAAATATGAAGACGAAATGTCAAACTTTATCCCACTGCCGTCATCTACGAGACTTATATTAATTATTTAATTTTTCTGTTTAGATATAGGTATTTTACTTGTTTCATATGCAGTTTGCATTATAGAGTTTGGTTTTCTTTGGTACCATAAACTAGCAGCAAAACTCTTAACAGAGTTGGAGCGAATTATTGTCTCATCTGAAAAGAACTATAGAGTTTTGAAAAGGTATCGAACAACCTTTTTATTAAATCAGAACTTAAACTCACTCGTGCGTAGGAAAACAACCACCACTTGTGGCAATGAAATTTAAAGTAACAATTAATCTAAATTTAAAACAAAGCCTAGTAGTCAAAGGCTATTTATTTGATTTAAAGTGAAACTATCTCGAAACTTCTAGTCAGCGTAAAATTCGACATCAGTAACGCACAAACGGAAAACTACACTCTTCTTAGAGCTAGCGAAAGCTAGTAAAGTGGCCTTGAAAGGCAGAAACATGCTATACGGCATCATTAACACAAATTTGAAGATCTGCAATCTTCTCAGAGCTAACGAAGCCAAGAAATGAGGCCTTGAGAGGAGAAACATGCTATTACAATTTCAAACCCCCAACTTAAGTATTCCAAAACTAAATTTGCATTCTGGTAGGGAAACGAAAAGGAAAAGGGACGGCAAAGATCTAAATCATAAAGTAACTGGTTATACAAAATAATAGTAATCTTGCAACATATAATATAACGTATATTCCGGCGTATACCGTGCACTTGTATTTTTTGACTACATTTTTTTTAATTTTTAGGCATATTCGCTGTATAACGCGCCCCCTTTCCTTTATGAAAAACCCGAAAGATTCACGTATGATGCTCTTATCTTTTGAAGTCATTCATTCGAAGATTTTTCCCGGGCTTTCGAACAATGATATACTGAATTGACAAGGGGTAAGGGGAACAGTATGTGTGTGGGGGAAATCCTTGAGCGAGTAAATATTTCTGCAAAAAGGGTGGGTTACATTCAATGTAGGCGTGCACTAGAATGTTATTCAAGGGTTTTGGGGAAAAGGGTACATAATTTGGGGTAAGAATGTACTTCTGACTTCAATGAATTAGGGTAGTTAGGAGTCAAAATTTTTCTATTTCTGGAGTCATTTGAAGCTGTGATTTTGAAGTGACCATGGAAGGCTTCAGTAAATCGCATTTGCTTTGAAATACAGTAGATGAAGTGTTCCTTTAGTTGTAAATATAGGTCCTGCCAAACGAATCAACACAGTGCTGGTTTCAAATGCTAAGTCATTCGATTTGCGAAAGAAAATGAAATGTGCTTTGCGTAAAGAAGTAACGAAATAGCCTACACTAGAAGAAATTGTTGCGAATTGGGTCCTAGAAAATCGCCAGACTGGATTAATTGTAACAGAAAAAAGTGTACTTTTATTTGCCTTAAAATGAGCAAAATAGAATGCAAATGCAAATGAAAACTTTAAAGATGATTATTCATTTATGGATGAGAGTAGCAGTGATGGTAAGAATGAAACAGAATTTGATGATGTGTCTGAATAAAAATTCGTCTTTAAAAAATGTTATGTGATAATGAACATTTTGAAGTAAATTCTTTTAAATAAATGGCGTTTAAGTGTATGTAGAAATCTAATTTTTGTATTCTCATCTTTTTCTTATTTTTAAATATATCATTTTTATATCCGGCGTATAACGCGCATCCGTAGATTTCGAGCTTATTTTTTGTATTAAAAATGCGCATTATAGGCCAGCATATACTGCATATTTCGTTTATATATTAATTGCACACATGTTTTCAAGGATTTTGTTAAATTAATTAATGAATGAATTAAGAAATCATAAATCTGTTGTTGATGATTTTTTAAATTTTTCTTATGTGAAAAGAAGTCATTCTACTTATTTTATTCATATTTAGTCCAAAGGGATTTAGTCCCGAAGGACTATTACTTTCGTTTTGCGATTTTGCGTTGAATCACTCTGAATGCCCGTTTCACTTTTCAAATTGTTGCCACTAAATGTTATCGCTCTGCATTAAATTTTAAAAAATGAAAAATCTGCATAAATGTATGCATGTTTCTCGCATTGTGATAAAACCTAGAGCCATCGAATTTTGAATGACGTAATCCTACTGCGAATATGGGCATCTGGAAGCCCTAATTTTGAATTTGAAATTTGCTTTATTATCGATTTTATGTTTTGTAACATTTCAACGAATTTCTGATTAACAAACTAAATGATTTCAAAGCGAGCAATGGCAACACTGTACGGAAAAAGAAAAACATTTTTATCTCCAGCGCACGAGACTTACGGAAATTCTAAAGATATGTTCATTTTAAAATGATTTTGCGATATTGATTTTGAACTGAATTTTATGGTTTGAGTACGTAGTACATGATATTTAATAAAAAAAAGGTAGCACACGAAACGTTAAAAAAACGCGCCTTTGGACGTAATTTAAAATCTGAAATCTTTCAGATTTTTTTTTTTTTATTATTGTTATATTACGAAAAATATTCATTCATTTGCTTTTCACGAATGCGGAAGATGCAATATTGCTTTACTTATAATATTAAATTAGGAAACATGTGTTCTCAACAGCACTTTCTGTAGTTCTCAATAGATAGTACTTTCCGCTAAGAGCTTATTAGCTGTTTCCTTCAGCGAGAGTTGGAAAATTCAAAACAAATAATGTAAAATTAATTTCCATCAAAGTTTAAAACCGTTGAACTTTTTAAAACAGAATCTGAAATATGTTCGTTTGAAACTTTAGGGGGAAACTTAATATATATCGACCAATAATTCACCCTTAAAAACCTTAATTCCTCTTTCTCGAATCTCAGTTTAATCTAAACTAATTTAAAAAGAGTTTTCACTCACCCGTTGGATATACTATATTCTTTATGTCTATAACCTCAACACTGTCAACTAGATTTATCTTCTCAGTTTGTGTTTCTCATAAAACTTTAGAACTTCATGATCATTTTAATTTTATTTTTTAGAAAACGAAAGCAATATTCAGTCAAAAGTAATAATCAATATTTATGTTTACTATTTTGTTAGAGTGAATAAATAGAGAAAATGTACTTCAATTAAACGATTCTGTGCTCAATAAAACTTAATTCGCTTGTTAAATAAAATCTACTGCACTTAGGTTGCGGTATAAATTCAGCTGTCTAATTCTTTTATGTTATTTTTATTGTTTTTCACTCAGAAGAAAGGAAGTACTAGATCTGGCGATATGCGTACTAGAACTCTAAATATTTATATAAAGCACTATATTTAGTTCGAAAGTAATAAATGTGATCATTCTGCTCTGATGATGGTAAATAAGACTGGCATGTTTTCCTTGCAGTCCGTAACATGGAAATACTAAGAACTGTTACCGTTATCTCGGCCATATCAGAGTAATATTATAAAGAAAACATGTATGTTTAGAAAATGTGTAGCATTAAGTATAGGAGCTTTTCCCGGGAGTAATTGTGTGTCGCTTTTATTAATCAGAAATTATTATTTGTTTTGTGTGTCGCTTTTGTTAATCATCTCAAGTAAAAGCAGTGTTAGAAGGATTTTTCTCAATCCATCCCAGTTTTTATCAAGTACACCCTACAGAATAAAGTCCATGAATCTCGCATTTCTCTTACCATTAGACTCTTAAGAGGGTTCTTGTACCGGAAATTCTGAATACACTCATCCAACAAAACAATAAAAAATATCCGTGCCTTAACTCATAACTGGAATTTTCGCCCCTAGGCGTGAATAAAAACTAAGGAAGAGAAGGGCCAAACTCTATGCTGACAAGCATACCATCGAATGGTCAGAAATATTAAAGTTATATCTCGGTTTTTCGTAAAGATCTTGGTCTTTTTCAATTCCTCTTTTTTTTTTTTTTTTTTTTTTTTTTTTTTGAGAATTGACGATTGTATACACATTCCTGGTTTTCATGCCATATCAACAATGCGTAATCTAAAGGTAAAAAGCATAAATAATTATAAACAGGAAACAGGAAATGTTTCATTTACTTACAGGAAGAGTAACTTTCTTTTCCACACAATCCAGCAGTCCCACAGGATCAGGCACCACTGAAAAAAAAAGTGCAGATTTGAAGAGATGCTTAACTTCAGAAATATGACAAATGAGAATTTTTTATATTATAAATTTAAATTTATATTCATAAATGAATTAATTGAAATCAACAGTATTATAATTGACACTATATTATATTATTAAGTAACAATTATAAAACACATTTCTCATTCAAAATGTTCATAACATGTATAGTATGAATCAGAACAATGTAAAATGTCTGAAGGCTTTCTTAATAAACTGGCTCATGTTACAGTTGTAAAGACCCCTAAAATATCTTATGTGGCCAGCTCATTCTTCCAAGAATGAGTGAAAATTAGCTTGTTTCGGATATACCAAGATTTTCCTTAGTGAGAGTTTTTCCACCAGTTGTATTAAAATCATGATTTTTGTCGTCAGAAAACAGGTGATTTTTATGTGATTGCTTTTTTATGTCCTTCCACTATTACAATCATTTTATATTATACTTATTGTTCTTCCACAGTTACAGTCTATATTAGCCTGTTCTCATAAAACCAGCACACCAGTGGTCAAGTGAGTACGACCGCTGAAAGCTATAATTAGACTGAGTTCTAATTTAACGAACGAGGTGGTTGCACAGACGTTTTCATGGCTTAAACATAGGTATAACATTAACAAAGTAATTTTCCCTTACGGAGCTTCTCACGATTTATATTCGTAGGCAGATAGTTCTCTCATGCTTTGTTTCAGTTAATTGTTCCTACCTAACTTAATCTTGAAAAACCAATATGTTTTGCATATTAAAAAAAAAGTTGTAAAAATATTCCTAGTAATATATTCATTAAATTTTTTTTAAAAAAAATGCACCACTTTTAGCATTCAAAGAAGAAATTAGCCCTTTAGGAAATACTCTTTAATACTCGTAGTTTAATTCAACCTCACATATAATTCAAGATCTAGACGAAACTAAAGTAGTTTTTCTTTCATACTTATCGATCGTCTGAATATATGCCTTTTTGACATTACGGTACGGACGTATTATAGTGATTAGCAATACGCTAGTGAATGTCATTTCTTCTTACATGAGACAATAGGCATTTTAGTTTAGAAGCTTTAGCATAATATTAGCTTTTAAAGTTATGCGAAATCTCCTTGCAGCATATACAGCATATTATTCTCAATCAGAGCATGATCTTCAAGGATTTTATTTTTTCTGTTATTTGTGGTTGAATTCAGCATCATGTTACTAACAGTCAGTGAATGACACTGTGAATATACACTAATGTTTGTGAAAAATGCAGCATTATGAAGATATTGTCAGAAATGAGTAAATTTTTTTCCACATATTATTGATAGTGGTACAAGTAAAACGATCAAATTTAATGTAATCATGGGGAATGGCATTATATATGGCTTCGACGTGACACCAAAGTTCAGTCTTAGTATATGTCCACCACCTGTACGAGCGCGTCTCTGACCAATGAAATCCCAGACTGCTCAGTGGGCGACATAATCGGGAAATAAGCAGGCCATGGAAAAAGCGAAACCTGTTGTGGCTTAAAGAAGGCTTGTGCAGTCTGAGAAACATGTGCATGAGCATTATTTTACTGAAACACAGGGCCCGGAATGCGTCGAAGAATGGGGAGGACTTCTGGCTCTACTATTTCCTTATGTAGCGATTCACTGTTGAGATTGCCCGTAGTCTGCGCTAGATGAGATCGACAATTATACCCAATAGCTCCGCACATCATAATGCTAAGCGTTTGTGCGGTATGACGCTGGATAACACACTATGGGAGCAGACGTTCCCCCCCCCGTAACATTGGATATGTACTTTTCCATCATTGTACTCCAGATTGTAGCGACATTCATCAGAAGAAAAAAACTTGTTGCTACAGGGCACGCCACTCTGTGTATTTATTGCCTTGCCCACTGAAATAGGAAGCATCTGTGATTCAACGATAGGGAAATCCTGCGTAGAGGAACCCTTGCACGCAGTTTATGCTGAAGCAGATCGCTTCAAGTTATGCTAACACACGACAGGACACTAAACGATCCATCATAACCATGCGGATGAGGTGTCTGTCGTTCGGTAACGTTGTGCTATTGCGTTCCCCACTGCCAAGATTTCGCCTTGTTCGGTTCTGCTCTGTCCACTTCTTCCACATACGCATCACTGTTGTGGCATTACGCTATGGGCTGCGATTGCTCGATACAGAAGACCGCTCTCTCGCATTCCGACGACGAACCTTCATTCGAATTCCGTTAGTTGTAGATATGGCACCCTCCGCTCTTCACGAGGGATATGGACCACTTATTAAATGTTCACCGCAGACGGAGGACTACAAAAGGATTTCAATGCAACTTTACAGTTCTTTAAATACATGAAACAAGTGGCCGGTTCTCATTCCACGCTTTAGGAATCACTTTGTAATTTTAATCATTTGCATATCTTACCTCATTTTACATTTCCTTTAAGTTTGTTCAATTTGCATGATTTCTTCACGGTGTTGCAATTTTCCCAAACATTAGTTTAGAGCTCCGTTTTCCGAACTTATTGAAGAGCAACAATTTCGGATAATCCATGTTCAAGTTCGTTTTCATAAAAATAAATAAATTAATAAATAAATATTGAAGAAAAAGGCTTTTTCCTCAACGTTTCAATAGTAATTTCATTTTTAATTACCACTAAAACAAAAGAGACTTCAAAATTTCCATTTAAATCTATTTTTTCCCATGAATCACATAAAGAAAATAATATACTTCTATAATTAGAAATGAAAATAATAATAATATAATAAATGAATATAATAATAATAATATAATAAAGAATAGTATAATTAAATGAAAATTAGTAAAAATAAATAACTATTTTAATTTCAATTATTTCTCATAAGCACTTAAACAAATATTGCACAGGGATAGTTAGGGAATTGAGTGATGAAAATTAATCATAATGTTGCTTATTTATGGAAAAAATACAATTTATAAAAATATGCAACTAACATTTAGTAGTTCATAAATAATTGTAAATTCAAAAATTCTCTTCTGAAGTATTATTAACGTCTTTTAGCATTCCCTCAAAATTTCCCCGCAGAGTGGCAAAAAGTTGCTTGGGGATGCAATGGAAGCTCTTTTTGTTTTTCCATTTTTAGTTCTATTTATTTATTTACTTATTTATTCAATTTTTGTAGTTTATCGAAATCTGAAAAAGGCGCAGAAAATTATAACAGCTTCTAGGCAGATCAAGTGTTTGTGAAAATTTTCAAGTCTTAGAGCCAAACATGCATTCTATTTCTAATTGTAGTAATCTACACTGACTACCAATAAGTATTTGGACACCTGTGATATAAAAGAAAAACTAACTTTATTCAAAATCAATAGTTGGTAGAGCCTCCACGAGAGATAATTACAGCGTGGACTCTCCGGGGCATACTTTCCACAAGTCTTTGTATGACAGCTAGTGGTATTTTCTTCCACTCGGCTTGGAGAAGACATAGAAGTTCCTCCACCGATTTTGCACTGGTAGTGCACCCCTGAATTCGGCGATACAACTCGTCCCAGAGGTTCTCGATAGGATTCAGGTCTGGACTCTGGGCAGGCCAGTCCATTCGATGAACTCCATTGGCACCATACCAAGCCTTGGTTTATAAGGTATATCTCCCACATTCTTAGCGTGCCTTCGTGGTGTAATGGTCAGCACACTGAGCCGGTATTTCAGAGGTCCGCGGTTCGATCCCCGGCGAAGGCAGAGCATATTTTTCATGACTCCTGCTTCGAAATAAACCTAATGTCTCTACAGGTTAACGTCGAAACATGACAACTGGCATTGTCGTCCTGAAAGTAACAGGGGTCCAACCCGTAAAACTGCCACAACGTAAGAAGCAAATTGTCATCCAAAATAGTGCAGTAGACATCGGAGTTGAGCTTACCATGAATGGGGACCAAGGGTCCCAGCCCATACCAGGAGAAACACCCCCAAACCATAAATCCACTTCCGCCAAACTTGACTGTTGTCACAATGCATTCTGGCACGAGACGTTCTCCAGGTAGACGCCAGACCCAGACCCTGCATCCGAATGGTAAAGGGTGAACCTTGATTCGTCACTCCAAAGAACCCGTTTCCACTGATCTACGGTCCAATTTCGATGTGCTGTGCACCACATTAACCGAGCAGTGCGGTTGGACTTTGTGATCAAAGGCTTATGGGCAGCAGCACGACCATGAAAACCAAGCAGATATGCTTCCTTACGGATGGTATTCATTAAAACAATACTCCCGGATGCCTGTTGAAACTCCTCGCGGATGAGGGCCATCGGTTGGATGCGGTTCTTCCGAATTTCTCTGGATAGCACTCGTCGGTCTCTATCTCCCAGTTTCGTTGGTCTACCAACTCGGGGCACATTCCGACAATCACCGCTCACCTTCCACTTCTTTAATCATATAGGCCACTGTCGATTTTGGGTACTTCAAATCGCTAGATATGTACCTTAAGGATCGGCCACATTTGTGATACCCGATAATTATACCTTTCTCGAAATCAGAGAACTCCGAACAGCGAGGCATCTTGCATGCGACTAAAGCCGATGCTGTTTCCTACACGATATATACCGGCGGAGTCCGTGACGTACCTTAGGACCGCAGATATCGTCATTTGCATAGGTGTCCAAATACTTATTGGTAGTCAGTGTATACTAACAGCGGGGATGCCCGCTTTATTCACGTATGCATCCACGTTACACATGCGGAAAATCACAAAAATATCCATGTGTTCGCCGGGATTCGAAAGTTGGACTGAACTACCAGTGTTGAGCGATTTTACCGCTTAGCCGCTAATGGACCCTTGTACGAAGTGTAATCGCCAAAACTATCGGGTATGATATTCCAACAGTAGATTCGTTATTAACATTCCTTCATTTAAATTCCTTTTGGTAAACTTGAACTCCTATCTATAAATTTTATACCCAAAATCTCTTATGTAATTTTGTTTCATAACACTAAACTGTGGCCAAATTTTCGTAGCTATGGCAACCAGCACAGGAAGTGTCATTTTTTCCTGCTTGATCGAAGTAGTGGTGTAACGTATTCAGCTATGGTAAAGCACTCTAGAGCAATCTGCCTAAGGGAAGCCATCGAGGAGGACTTTTTAAGGGAACTGGCTCGTATACACGTTTCACATGCTTAAAATCACGAAAACAGCCATGCGGTCAGCCCGTTGGCCGGGATTCGAAAGTTGGACCGAACTACCAGTGTTCAGGAATTTTACCGCTCAGCCGCTAATGGGCCCTTGTACGAAGTGTAATCGCCAATATTTTCGGGTATGATATTCCAACAGTAGATTCGTTATTACAATTCCTTTTGGCAAACTTCAACTCTTATCTGTAAATTTTATACCCAACATCTCTTTTGTAATTTTGTTTGCGCGTCTGTCTGTCTGTTTGTGACATCATCTATTCCAGAACGGCGGGGAACTGAGTTTCGAGAGAGGTACTCCCGTACTCCCAAAATTCACGGGAAAGCATTTCGATTATTCTCATCTTCGTACGATTTTAGCCAGCCGAGATCTATCTGAAACTCTCTTAAAACCTCTGAAAAAGCTAATATTCTTGCTCATTTTTCCGAGTGGCAAGAGTCTCGCGCCCTGGAGATAAAAATCTGCTTTTTTTAGCCTCCTTGGCTTTACTTCGAAAAGTGTTGCCATTGTTCGCTTTCAAATCATAGACTTTGTTAAAAAAACATTTGTAAATTTTACAAAATATAAAAAAAAAATAGCATTGCCATGCATATATTATTATTGTATAAGGTCATATTCTGAATGTCGAAAATTGTTTGTCAATGTGAGCATTTTAAATAAAAAGCTGCCGTTGGGAAACTTTTTGTTTCAGGTTAGAATAATTGACGCGGTATGTTATTGCCACGTTAATTCATTTACTGATATTGAGAAAAAGTTGTTGTATTACATTAAATTTAAATCATAATGTCATACGTGTACGTATTAATCTGAAGTGTCAAAAGTTTTTGTTTCTTGGTTTGGCAACAAAAAATTATTTACGAATTGGTTGTTGGTTGAAAAGAATGAACTGATTTCATTAACATTGAAATGTTTTTATGCATTTTCTTTTAAGGTGTACATATTATAAGATCTAGTCTTCTTGGGAAATATAAACTAAACAAGATCCTACAGAAGAACCTGACGAATTCTCGCACAGGCGTGAATTAAATACAGGCACAGAGGAAGGGTGAAAATAACCCTTTATTAATTCTACTCAGAACAGACATGCACGTACTTCGTGCTTTACAATAACACCGACCACTTACGATGCAACTTAAACGTTATAACATAAACCAATTCAAGTCTAAAACAGAATAGTGCTGGATTAGCACGTTAAGTTTCGTCTAACTTAGGTTGACTCAACGAAACCTAACAGGAGTGACAATTATCCGAAATGGCCAAGGGACGTACTAGCGTAACAGCGAAGTAAGCAACGAAACGTGCGCTGGCTAGCGAAAACACGCTCTGAATAAACTCAGGGACTCCCCCGTTTAAATCCTCTCTTTAAATTTACATCCTGGGAGAGGAAATGCGAGGGAAGTTGAGGAGTTCAGGAACGATAAAAAAAAATTGAATAAAATGTTAGTCAACTAAAGGAAATCCTACAATAAAACTTATAAATTTTGCTTTAGAAGCAGCCCACTCAACTGGCAGGCGCATTATAATATCTTACAGCTCAATGGTCTCAAACTGGATGCTCCAGAAGTAATTTTACACGTCCCGCGAGTACATTTCTTGGAAATTAATTACCGTTAATTATTATGGCGGAAATTTGGAGAAAGGTTTAAGGTTTCAAAGATTATGAATTTAATTTTGCATTATTTTCATCACCATTAAAAACGAATGTGAATAACACCCTAGAAAATGCCCATACGAAGCTAATTAATTTACATTGTAATATAAATCTTATTCAAAATTTTGAAGATACGCATTTGATTAACGTTTTTTCCATCCTTGTGAAAGACAAATATCCTCAGTTACGAATTCTTGCAATAAGAATAATGGCTTTGCTTGGAAATACATTTATACGTGAACAGTTTTTTTCTCCCGTCGTTTTTAAACGAATCAAATTGACCGATGAGCATCTGCAAAGAAGCCCTAGCGTCCTGTCCGCTCCACCAATCGAAATGAAATTTCAGGTATTATTATTTGAAGGTATGCGCTTGAGATTACGATGGCTTAAAACAATAAAGCTGTCACGTTTACGGTTACAGAGAAAGAATTTCGAAATTTTCTAACGGCAACACCCACTTTTTCCTGCGCAAACTGATCAGCGCACTGAAAAACTATAAATGGCGATGGAACGGTAAACATATGATGAAAATTGCATTTTGAAACATTTGAAAAGAAGAGCATTGTAAAGGACCAATAACCATACAGGAGATAGAAAAAACTTTTATTGGAATTACAAGTTTTCCACGCGTACAAGACCTTTATTCCGCAACTTTGCAGTTTCGTGATCATCGCTATCCTCTGACTTCACTCTGATAGATTTCTGGTTCTGGAGTTATCTGAAATCTATGGTGTACACATCAGATCCATGACATTTGTCAAAATAAAAGACGGCATAAAATGTGAAGTTATACAGATTCCTAGAACGAAATTGCATTCGTCATTGTTATTAACAATCTCCCGCATGCAGTGCGTTATAGTCTGCAAAGGTGGGCACGTTGAAAATTTGTAATTGCAACAAATGTTTTTCCCTCTCCTCCCTTGTGTTGTTATGGGTCCTTAATAATATTGTCTTTTGTAAATGTTTCGCCCCGCAGTTTTCGTCATACGCGTATGATTTCAATGCTATTCATGGCTTTTAAGCGTGGTGGTCAATTTGTGCAGGAAAAAAGTGGGTGTTTCTATTCGAAAATTTGGAAATTTTTCTTTGTAACCGTAAGAGTGAAAACTGTAATGTTTTAAATCCCCACAGTGTCGAGCGTATAGGTTCAAAAAGCAATATCTGAAAATTTATTTTAATAGGTCTGAGAATTGATTTCAATTGGTTCAATAGCAATATTTAAAAATTTATTTCAATTGCAGTAGGCAACTAGGAGTTCATATATTGGGAAAGTTTTTCTATGATAATCCTGTAGGTTAAACATATTAATAATTCGAAGCAAAATGTCCTTTTATCTAATAGTAGGTTGTAAGAACGACTTCTTCGTAAATCGGCGCCCTGATCAGCTGGCTGCCTACGTCGCGTATGCTTAGATATGGTTCTGTTTGAGCAAATGAGGAGAAATAGCCCACGTCAATATATAATCCTTTCAAGAAGTGGAATATTCATGGGCTGTGTCCATTTTGCCTTTTTAAAAAACTGGAAACGAAAGTAAAAGGGCAAATTTTATGCAACCATGAAGAATATTATTCAAAATATTTACTTCCTTTTTACCCTTACAACCATATCTTATCGCCGTTTGTACACTGCGCGTGCACTTTTATGACACATTTGTTTTATTTAAATTTGATATTCATCTGTTTGCAAATAATTTCATATTTTTTTTAAATATTCTTATGCTTTATTTAATTACACTTTATTTCTTTTAATGGTTCCAATTTTTTTAATGTTTTTTCACGCTTCTTAATGCACTTGTAGAGATCTTCAACACTCCTAATTTCAATACTTTAAGTTACAATAAAATTCATTAAGAACTTTAGATTAATATAAAATGAGATGACTTAATTTAAGCCCACTCAACCATAGTTTCTGGAGAAGCCAAAGAATAAGGTAGAAGTGTAATAAGCGAAATTCTTTGAATTTTCCGATCACTCTTCCAGTAATATATTTTAATTATGATGATTTATTTTTGAATTATTTGACTTTTTGCCTGTCCTATTTCAAACTTATTTCTTTAATCCTTTAATTCAGGTTTCTTAATACTCTGCTTCGGTTTTGAGGTCTGAACTGGAAAAAATTGCACTTATGAATATGATGTTTTTTCCCAATTATGAAATTTAAACGTAAAAGAAATGAATCGTCAATGAAAGAAAAAATTAAGAATTAGTCGGAAGAAAAGGAAGGCACAGCATACGCGTTACCGTGGATAAAATTATGGGAGGAAAGTCATAGTTAGCAGTTATAACGCTTTTTATCTGTCTTGCTGAAAAATATAATTTAATGTAAAAATAAATTCTCAATGAATGAAAGCAGTTCTATTTAATTTAATGAGTGTAATGTTCAAGTGTTTACTTAAAATAGTTATTTTTTCTAAGTAGGAAAACTGATTGTCTGAATCTCTTTTGGTCCCATTCATTTTTAATATTCGATGAGTAATTACAGTTAAGACAATTTACAGACATCGTATAAAAACATCATAATTGGTTATCCATTTAGCTGTCCTAGATTTTCAAGTCAGTTAAAGTTATAATTTCATAAATATTTAAGAGTTCTCAATTAGTTAATTATTTTGAAAGTGAAAGGCAAAATAACGGAAACTCAGTCATGAATTAAAATAAAACAAATACTATCTAAATTCTGAAATTTACAAAAAATTACGCTTATATAAACGCAAATTTACGTTTCGTTTTGCAAATGTATATCGAATTCCAGATTTAAAGTTTTTAGATTATTTATTAGCCCAAAAGGGCTATTAATTTCGTTTTGGCATTTTGCGTTGGTTCACAAGCGTTGTTTCACTTTTCAAACTGTTCCCAATAAATATTACAGCCTTGTATTATATTTAAAGAAATTAAATAATGACGAATCTGCATAAATGTATGTATGTTTCTCGCGCTGTGAAAAAGCAGCGGTATCTAGAGCTATCAGATTTTGAATAACGTAGTTCTCCACTCGAATATGAGCATCTGGAAGCCCAAATTGGGAATTTGTTTATTATAAATTTCATATTTTGTAAAACTTTAAGGAATTTTTGATTAAGAAACTCAACGCTTTCAAAGCGAACAATGGCGACACTATACGGGGGGGGGGCGAAAATTATCCCCAGCACGCAAGCATGAGTATCGGAAATTCTAAAGAAATTCTTCTAATTCTTTTAAAATTATTTTGTGATATTGCTGTTGAACTGAATTTTATGTTTTAAGTGCGAAGAACATGATATATAATAAATAAAGGCAACACACAAAGCGTTAAGAGAACGCCCCTTTGCGCGTAATATAAAATCTGAAAGCTTTCAGGCTTTTTTTTTTAATCTGAAAGCTTTCAGTCTTTTATTATTATATATATATTCTTTTATAATTTAGTAATTAGTTATTCATTTAAGAACTAATTACGAGGTTTATAAAATCAAACTGTTGTGAATCTCTGATGTCTTGTACTGGCTTCAAAAATCTACATTTACAGAAGGAAAAAAAAAAAATGTTTTTGTTTTGGATACCTGTTTGAGCTTTTTACTATTATTAATATTATTACGCTTTGTATTGTATAATTACACGAAATTGCAAACTGTTTCCCTCTTATCTATCAAGTAATCTTCTGCTGAAAATTGAATAAGAAAGCCAAACGTGTGCTATCATCATACTAGATCAAATGTTGTTACATTAGTTTTATCTAAATTATTTTTTTAAAGAATTTTAAGTTTCTAATTTGTGAATACATTATTTTCCATTTAGTAGCATAGTAGTTTATTAAGGATTTGCTATGAATGCTATCTTAAAGTATTCACGTTCTTTATTCCAAATATTGGTCTGGTTTTACTATTTTTAATATCATGTTAAGTTACATTGTTAAGAACTTGGTGTAATGTGCCGGCAAATAAGGCTGGTAATCTAAATACTCGAGTTTGGCTTTTAGATAAGGTACTTTGAATTTTTCATGAAGTTCTACTCCTATGTTAACACTAATCCCACCAGCGAACCGGCGGTAAAATCGCTGAACACTGGTAATGTTGACTCGAGTCCGATTCTTGGTGAACGGGATGGCTGCATGGACGTTTTCATGGTTTTTCCCACGTGTAGCGTGTAAACAGTTTCCTTAGAATGTCCTCCACGAAGGCATCCCTCCACTCCCGCAGATAGCCTTAGTGTGCTTTGCCATAATAAACTAAACCAAACCTATGGTAACACTGCCATGACATTAATCATGTCCGCTCATGAGCTGGCAAATCGCCAAATTTAACAGCCATTATAGCCTTTGTAGAAGGAGGCGTTTAATTTACTTTTAAAATATAGCAATGTAATAGAAAAATGGCATAATTTAAAAGAACGGCATAATTTAAAAGAAATATGCACATTTATATTACATTGTTAGCTTTATTTTTAATAGGGTAACTATTTGATGTAATAAAGCAAACTGATAATTTTTATGAACATTTATGCCATTAATGTAGTTGTTAAAGACATTTCTAATAGATATGTGTAATTTAGAATAATCTTTTGCGAGTCGCCAGTGATTCTTATTGTTAGCCTTTTCATAAATAGGTTTCTAAAAATTATATAAGCTCTTTTTAAAATAAGGCATTTTCATTTTTGTGAGATAAGTAGTCTTTTACATAGCATCCGTTTTCGAAATGACATAGACACGGTGTGTTTCTGAATTAAACTGATTAATATATTTATGTTACATACGGAGAATCTTGTATAGAACGATGGCTAAGCAGACAAACAGATGCATAAAAGCAAAAATATAATCCAGAATTCAGAAGACGGCCAAAGATATATGCAAGTCGAATGAAAGGATGACATGGTAACTAATTTATCTTTTGCCCTAATACTTTACGAAACTCTTTACATTAAATCATTTTTGATAAAATGAGCAAGTTATTCCAAAATTAAGACATTTATCATTATATATAAAATGTACTTACGGCATTGTCGCGTTATCTCTGCTGCAAAATCATATTCTTGGCAAATAATTACAGTAAACAACGCAAAACAAATTGACAAAGTGTTTAGTCTGATTAGAAACATGATCACGAAGTGCCTGGAAAAATTACAAGTTATGGAAGATTTTTAGAATGCGCTTATATACCTTTCACCTTCTTGCAACAGCAATAATATATGGTTCTAAAAGTCCAGTACTTAAGTTCGAAGAAAAAGAATTCAAAATGACGTAAGATAATACTTACAAATGACTTAATCTGTAGAGATTTACGGATTAAAGTTTACGTAATACACGGAAGATTCTGAAGCACATATTTGAACTAGATACAGCAAAGGATTCCACCTCCCTCTAAACTAACATTTGATGAAAGTGAATGTCTGACAATTAAAATTAAATATCCGAAGCTGCAAAGAGTTTATAGTTAAGTGGGCTTATTTTAATTAACCGAGAATTCAAGTATGTTCACTATATGAGTTCTTTTAAAGTCATGGGGCAACGTCTTGATTTTCACAAATATAGGTAAACGGGCAAATTCAAAATAAATGATGTCGTATTTTTTAACATACAACTACAGATGGTTTTTCAAAGACTGCAAAATCATTTCTCTTGAACAGTTGGTCTTAGTCTTGTGTTTTCAGTCTAAGAAATGAATCGAGTGGTATATTTAATTGGTATCATGGTATATTTTCAGACTGCTAAAATTATTTATTCGCGTGATAAATTCTTTTAATTAAAATAAAACAAAACTGAATGTTTAAGTTGAAAGATCTTCTACAGAAATATACTAATTAATAAGTTGTTACCGGTTCCTAACAAAGACAGTTTTGGGAGATTGTAATATGCAAAACAATCCTTGAAAAAATGTCGAAATTTTGACTTCATGTGATATAAGCCAGCTGTCTTCAGCTGTGTTCTACAGAATTTGGGAATGCCACGTAACTCATATAAGGATTCTGCAAGCCAAAATCAATATTTCGAAGAATTCTTTACTATCACGTGGATTGCAAAACTAAATATGTTAAATAATTAATTAATTAATATTTTTATTTATATTATTATTACTTACATTAATATAAAGTAGATCTATTTTTATGAGTACAATCCTGTTCAGTCAAACATAAATAAAGCAACTTATTAATTTTCGCCTTCCTCATTGCGTATTTTCATGGCGTAAGTGGTAGTATGTTCGGCTGGCCATCGGAATATCATAAGTTCGAATCCCAGTGAGGGCATAGTTGATTTTTAAAATTTTTACTTCGGAAAGCCTAATAGTTTCTAGAAAATATCTTACGTTGACTTGCTACAAAACTCTACAATTTACAGAACAACAGTAAAGAATCATTTTCTCCGTCTGTTTGCGCTGGAGTTGATGCATTTCCAGTTTCCTTAAATATAAAACATAAAGATAGGTAAACGTCGGGGTCTCTTTGACATTATTTTTTGTATCTAGCTGTGAGAGACAACTGCTCGCCAGAAAGTGTAATTGCATATCCTTATATTTCGTGATAGACTTTATATCCTTATATTTTAAGATAGATTTTAAGAATATCTGGTGCGAATATGTTAAGTGAATAGTGTGAGTAAGTTCTGATTAGAACTCATTTGATTCTGATAGGACGAGAGGTAAGCTACCTAATTAAATGCAATATATTACTTTGGTATAGAAAAAAAACTAGGAAAAATCAGTAACACATTGTTAGCTATTTGTTTTCAGACATACCAGTGACCAGCATACACTGGTGTGCAAAAATTAAGGACGAAGTCGAAAAATCAGCATATCAGCTGAACGAAGAGGCAGAGCGGGCAGAAAGACCAATCAGGAGATTAAGTAAGGTGATGTACGGTAGCACATGCGCAGATATGCAGGTAGACGTAATGGGGGAGTGTTTGAGTAGTATAAAGCATGTTGTCGGTGTAAGATCAGTATTTCTGGCAAAGAGATTGCACGCCGTATAGCAGTTAAAATCACACCGAGTTGCTGCCTCAGCGAGAAATGGCGAATAATCAATCTGTTAGACGACATCTGGATGCTTTTACCCGAGGTCGAATCATTGGGAAGTTGGAGGAAGGCCGCAGTGTGACAAGTGTGGCTGCAGAGTTCGGAATTGCTCACAGCATCGTTTCACGACTTTGGAAACTATTTCAAACTACAGGAACAGCTATCCGGGGGTTAGTAGTGGTCGTCCACGAGGAACCACCCGCAGATGACCGGTATATTGCCTTACAGGCCAGAAGAAACAGGCGGCAGACAGCGGGAGAAATCGCTAGACACACGACACAGGCGACTGGACGACCGATATCGCGTTTTACCGTGGCCAGAAGACTGCACGGTGGTGGTCTGTTTGCACGACGCCCTGTACGGTGTGTACCTCTAACGCCTGCCCATCGGAGAAGGCGTTCTCTGTGGTGCCGGGAACACCGGAATTGGAGAGACAATGAATGGGGACGAGTACTCTTTACAGATGAGAGCAGATTTAGTCTGAGTTGCGATTCTAGACACATACACATCTGGACAGAGCGGGGAACACGCAATAACCCCTTCAACATCATCAAAAGGGACTGTTTTGGAGGTCGCGGAGTTCTCGTTCGAGCAGACATAATGCTTGGTAGCCGGACCGACCTTCATATCTCCCAAGGAGGTTCGTCACCTGGGACTGCTATTGTAACGAGGTTCTTCTTCCTTACATGCGTCTTTTCACAAGGGCTATGGGTCCTCAGTTCCTCTTCATGGACGACAACGCTCCACCTCATCGCACAGTTACTGTCGAAGAGCTGTTGGAGAGTGAAGATATTGAACACATGGATTGGTCGGCAAGGTCTCTGGATCTAAATCCCGTCAAGCATGTACGGAACTTACTAGGGAGACCCGTGGCAGCACGTAACTTATCGCCAGTAACGATTCCGAAACTGCGATTGGTGCTACAAGAAGAACGAGCAGCAGTGTCTCAACAGCTCATTAACAACCACATATCCAGCATGCACAAATGATGTGAAACCTGCCTAGCAGTCAGGGGAGATCATATCCCCTATTAAAGACCGGATGTTTCTTGCTGGACACCCATGACAGGGATGTTTCGGTCTTCAGTCGCATTGCGCTCCATGCTATTTTTTCAATAAAGCTTCTTTTTATCCCTCTGATTTCTCTTTTAGTATGTGTTGCTTACATTACTCATGTCCTTACGTATTGGGGATCTTACGGTATTAGATGTGTTGATTTGGAAAGCTTTTGTACAAAGTTATATTGAAAAAACCGTCTCGTCCTTAATTTTTGCACACCAGTGTAGTCAAGGAAGTTCTACACTGAAAACATGCAGCTAGACGTAGCTAATACAACAAGCGGTAGTTACACGGTCATATAACACGATATTATACATAAAGAATGTGTTTATGTATAACATCGTAAAATTATTGCACTTAAAATATTGAATAAATCCGTGCAGTTGACTTTGTGTTTAAACAACATTATTATATTGTATATAGTATATTTTATGATAGTTAAAATGCTTCCATTCATTCTGCAGTTTCATTTATCAAAATACTCTGTTATAAAACCTTAGCAAATTTTTCGGATTGAAAATACAGCAAAAAAAAATCTGATGTGTACACCACATGACTTCCTTGTACGGAATATTATACGTATTTTTTCCTGCATTTCATTTAAACTTAGTGAATTGAGTTAAATCTACTTCGTCGATAGCGCATAAACCATAATAGAATAAATGCACTCTTTAAAATTCACTATATTTATTTACCTTACCAACACTCTGGCGCTAAGTTCACTTAATAGTGTTACATCTCCTTCATTTTATAACTCTGAACTCATAAAATTTATATCATCTGAAGAATTATCCATTCAAATACTATTATAAATCTAAAACGATGTATAAAAGGAATTAAATAAATAAAAAAGAAACAGTTTTCACAGACGATTCAGCACCGCTTACCTAATGCGCATGCACTACTCGTTAACATTCTTCTCTGTCGGAGACAAACTGGCAACAATATTTGCTGCTAATACGAAACACTTATTTTCTCGAATTTCATTAGAGGTATATTTCTCATTCAATTAATTCCGTTCTCACTTCGCAGCAAGGCTATAATACATAAAACCTCAAAATATTTTCATAAAAAATTGAAAGATATAGAAAAACGCAAAACACCAAGCACAGTTAAAAGAATTAAGAAAACAATTTTTACAATTAAAATTACAGTTTCTACGCCAAAACAAGCAATTCGGCCAGCAGGCAAGAAGGCAGATTTTTTCGATGCACAAAGCTAAAAGTTTCTTTTGGGTCCCACTCGGCAAAATGACACTGAAGGTGTAGAAAGAATTAATTCACTGTTCTGTTAAGTTTCAAATGTAAACAAATATAGCTGCTATGGTAAAATCAATTAGGCAAGCACTTAAACAACTTTGAAATTGTTGATAATTCTACAAATACTGCATGCAGATTAACTAAAGGCATAAAAACCTTAACCGGAATATAAGAACAACATAACTGCTGTGCTAAAAAAAATTGCCTTAGCCGCAGTTAAACAATCTTTAAATTGTTGATAATTCTACAAATATTGTATGCACATTAACTAAAACTAAAGGCATACAAAACTTAACCGGAAGATAAGAACAACATAATTCAATCATTTTTGAAGCAAAAAATGCCCAATTTACCAGCCTATAAGAATAAAAAACTGAGCTCACTGATCCGAGTAACAGAGTGGATATTGCTATTTTTGTGTTCGGACAACAAAAACAGGTAGGGAAAAGAGAAAGAGTGAATTCAATGAGAATCTTCAAGTGATGGTTTTGGTTTCTTGAAGAAATTATATTAAAAATTTTTTAAGGAATACAAACATTTGTCCTAGTTAGTAGATAGAGGTCTCAGTGGATTTGTCGGAACGAAACTTGTTTTTGATTGTCCAGTTAATTGACTTTGTTTAAAGCTTCAGAACACTTTACCCTTGACAAGTTCTGTTTGGAGCTTTGAATAAAAGAGATTAACTGTGTTTTACTCTATTTTTTTGTATATTTTTACCTTTTCTATCCCAAATGTTTTTTTAAATAATTTTGCAAAGTTCTTGAAAATGAGGAATGGGTAGGGGATCATAGTTCTTACAATCCTTGAGAAATTCTCTTTTCATTTTAATTTCCCAAATTCTATTGTAAAATTTAGCAGTACGAAGTGCTGCTTTTTCTACTAGAAGTTTCGAAAACGTTCTAAATATATATATAAAGAATAAATTAATACTTAAAGAAGATTTAGAACTAATTTTTCACAAAGACCAAAATATGAAATCCACAAATAATAAATTTCAAATAAGGATTATTTCAAATTTATTATTTGTGAATTTATATTTTGGGGAACCGAACCACGGACCGTTACGCGCTAAGCGTGCTGACCACTATACCACGAAGGCATGCGAAGAAGGTGGGAAAAATGCCTTATAAACGGAGCATCTGTTCTAGGTCATGTGACACAACGAACTTTAGGGTTAGGACTTGGAAAGCTCAGCGCGAGCTATGTAGCTTAAAACTGTCTCCTTTTTTATTTCTTTCTCTTTTTTGTGTGTATGTGTGTTAATTCATTAATAAATTAGTGTTCGTCTTACTTAATTGTGTTATTTATTAACTCCGAGATGTTATACTTAGAAAAAATAGATGTGCTGTATAAAAAAAGTGGCTCCCAGCGTGGAGCTGATACCCAGATGGAGTCTGCAGAACCGGAAGTGATGATGACGAACAGCCCATGGATATATTAAAGATAAGTAAACTTTAATGTTTGATGGTGTCTAATTAAGCAAATTCGTAACTAAAGGAAAAGTCAAAAGTTGTAGTCGCCTTGACCTAATTTCGTTTCCATTGATCATCAGGATCAAATAAATATCAGAAGAATTCTGGTCACGGTGACCTAATTTCGTTTTCGCTGATCATCCGAATCAGTTAAACGTTTTGTTGAATTTGAATTCTTTTATATGAAGTGTGATCACCCTGATTATATCGTATGAGTTCTATTGCATACCAGTTCCTTTAGAGCAGAGAAATAAATTTTGAAGTATTGCTGAAATTGAAATGAAAAATTTTGGGGTATCACCCGCTACTTTGGCAATTTTTTAAAATAATATTTGAATGAATATTAAGTATAAAGTTCAAGTATTTTGTTCTATGCAAGTTTCGATATGAAGCAATGAAAGTAAATGTCAAGTGTGAGTAAATACAAATCAAAGAATTCTTAGTTTTGTTTTGAAAACAGAAAAAATAGAAAAAGTATTGAAATATATAGTTGCAAGTTGTTACATTTTGCATGAATCCAAATTACTGAAAGTGTTCTATAACAGTTTATGTTCTGAGAACTGTTTATTTTATGTGTTATTTCAAGCAATCAACAGAAAATAATGATGTAAAGTGACTACTATATTTCTTCTTTTGCTTTTGAATATTCATGCTTGATGTGTATTAGGTCCATATAAAAGTATTTTGAACCTTATATATGTTGGCATACTAGTAATAGGTGTATATTTTAAGGAACGTATTAACTTTCAGTTAAGCATGGGTTATTTAGCAAAAGGGAAGAAACGGGATTTAATTGAATAAGAAGAGGCACTAGGAATCTCTTATTAGGCACTCTTTTTCTTGAGATAAGATTTTAGAATTCCTCCTATAATCGTTAGTCCCACATATGGACGCGGAGTTTACGAAAGAATGCTTGAACCGCATCATAAATGATAGGAAAGAAGTGGAAATAGAACAGTGTGCTGAGAGAGAGAAAGAAAGTGAACGTTTGTTTAAATTGGAGAAATCTACTATTACTGCTAGTAGATTGGAGTCTGTAACGGTATCGTCTTCTGAAGACGCAGAAATACCTAAGTTACAACTGAACAAGTTAATTCCTAACTTTTGATCCCAAAACAGCCGATATGAGTTTATTTCTGGATTTGTTTGAGAGGCAACCCTTCTGAAGGTACCATATTCTAAATGGGTAGTCTGTCTTGTTGGTCTTCTGCCAACCGATGTTGCAAGACTAATTGCAAAAGAATCTTCTGATGATGCTCAGGACTATCAGAAAATTAAACAAATTCTCTTAAGCTCTTCAAATTGAGTGCTGAGAAATTTCGATAACTGTTTACCCAACATAAGAAAAATCCTGAAAACACATGGGGAGACTTTTATTTTGATTTACAAAACGATTTTTATGGGTGGCTTAAGGAATCAAAAGTCACGACATTTGAGCAGTTAAAGAATTTGATACTGGCAGATCACATTAAGAAGAAAGCCCCTCCAGATAATAAAGAACATTTTTTGGGGTTTACTGGAGTGACAGGAACAACCCACTTCAGCTTGCTGGCAAATTAGAAACGGATGAAAAAGTTAGACACGTGCGAAATAAAAACGTTAGTAAGGAGACCCCTAAGTCTCAACAACGAGATGGTCCCCAAAATTGTAAAGGTAACCCTCAGCCTAGTAAAAACCCCTCATCAAGAGATAATGCAAAAAATGATGGTCGACCACCTGTTAGTTGTTATGGCTATGGAAAGACAGGCTTTACTAGGGCTAAATGCCCCGTTTACTCTTCACCTCCCCAAAAAGCAGAAGTTAATTTTAAAGATATACACATTTGGACATTCTGTGTCGAGGAACACCAGACGACTCTTTTGAGAGTAAAAATAAGCGGGTTAACTGGAATTGTATGTGCTGACACTGGAGCTGCGGGAGAAATGTTGTTTAGTCTTTTGAGAGAAAGAGGAATATAATTTGGAAAAACTAATATGAATGCTACCCTCGCCGATGGTCTCCAGAAGGAAACTGAAGCGCATACGACCGAAGTAGATATCGAAATTGAAGGACGACCGTTCCCAATAACTTTATTTGCATTACCTATAGCAAAAGATAACAGAACGCTTCTAGAAACTGAATTTTTGCGTAGCCCTGAAATTATTTTACATCTTCCAAATAATAGATGGTATTTCCATGACAACCCTAAACATAAATTTAGACGAAAATAAAATTTGTGCTGCTATTCCTAAGTTGAATGATTCGCATTTCTTAAACCACTTAAAACAGCTTGGTATTTTAATAAGTGATACAGTATAAATAATAAATCTTGTCTATATGAAAATAATTCGGAGGAAATCCATTTATTCACTGGAGCTGACTGTGCGAGAGAATTATTAACGAGGAACATAAAGCATCTTTCAGGAGCCTTAGTTGCCGTTTATAATCTCTTGGGGTGGAAAGTAATGGGTAAATATAAGAAAAAAGATGCTTCGGCAAACAGTTCAGTGCTAGTATTGTCACTTCATGTGAATAACGCAAAAATTGAAGATCTCTGGATTTTAGATACTTTGGGTATTAAAGATAGTGGCGAAAAACGCACTAAAACAGAGACCCAAGAACTGGCTTTGAAACATTTCAGAGAAACACTTAGCAGAGACAGTAGTGGCAGATACAAGGTTCATTTACCCTGGTTACAAGGACATCCTCCTTTACCGATAATAAAGAGTTAGCTCAAAAAAGACAAAAGCACAGTGAAATCTCTTAAATCAAAGAATTGATTAAATGAGTGTGAAGAGGTTTTCAATCAATGGGAAAAAGAAGGGATCATTGAACAAGTTGATCAGGATAAGTTGAAGGAAAAGTTGGGTGTACATTCTTTGCCGCACAGAGCAATATTTAAGAAGAACTCTACCATTAAAGTTCTCCCTATGTTTGATGGTTCTGCTAGAACTAGCAGCTCCATATCATTAAATGACTGCATCGAAAAGGGTCCCAATCTAATTGAGATGATTCATGATTCCGACAATTTTAAATTAATTTAGATGGAGAAATATTGAATTGCATTGAAACTGAAAGATTCATTTTACGTGGATAATTGTGCTACAAGTATTGACTCTGTTGTTGACTTAAAATATTTAAAACGAGAGCCTCAAAAAATTCTAAAAGCAGCTAAATTTGACTTACGTGGATGGAGGAGTAATTATCTTCCTGAGATACAAGATTTCTTTGGAGATAGCTCAGCTTATGTAGATGAAAACGATGTATCGGTTTTAGGTCTCACATGGGATACTAAGAATGACACCCTGTCACGCCAACTGATAGAAACCGAGAAGAACAATGACCCGATTACTAAACGAAAAATTTTGTCTAAAGCACATCAATTATTTGATCCCATAGGTTTCACGTTATTAACGTTAACGTTAATTCCTGAACTGCTTCTTCAGGAAATCTGGAAGTTAGAAATCTCATGTGATTCTAAATTACCGGAAGATTTAATTGAAAGATATGGAAAATGGGAAGAACAGTTACTAGAAATAAAAAACCTCAAGATACCTCGCAGACTATCTCATTTAGAACTTAGTGAAACCGACATAACACTGCATACATTTTGTGACGCGTCTAAGTTTGCATATGCGACTTGTATTTTCCTTAGAGCTGAAAAGGAGGAAAAAGTAACTTGTCAATTAATACAAGCTAGATCAAGAATTGCGCCTTTGAAGGGATTATCGATTCCGAGGATGGAATTGCTAGCATGTCTTATTGGGGCTAGATTAACCAATGCAGTGAAGAAAGATTTAAAGTTAGAAAAAATTCAGTTAGTCTATTGGTCCGATTCCATGGACGTACTGTATTGGATCCAAAGAGAAGGTTCGTGGCAGACGTTTATATCTAACCGTGTAAATGAAATTAGAACTCTATCAGAATCCAATGAATGGAAGTTTGTTCCTGGATTTCAAAATCCTGCCGACATACCATCAAGAGGTTGCTTCGTAAAAGCCTTACTAAAGCAAAAATGGCATGAAGGACCTCCTTGGCTTAGAGATTCTAAGGATAAATGGCCGGATTATGATCTGTCACCTAACGAAGATGTGGTAAATGTAGAAAAGAAGAAAACTATAGTGTCTCACATGCATCAGAGTAATAATAATTATTATAACCACATATCCTCGTATAAGAGAATAATTAGAATCAGTAGTTGGATATATAGGTTTTATAGGAATTCTAAGACACCTAACAAAGTTTCAGGAGAACTATCTACTGAAGAGCTTAAAGAAGCTGAACTTACAGTTTTGAAAAAAGTCCAAGACTATTTCCATAGTAAGAAAACTCAACTTCTAAAATCATTGTCGACATTTACAGACGCTGATGGAATTCTGAGAATTAAAACAAAACTTCTTTTGACAGATGGCGATGAAACTTTTAGAGTCCTGATTGTTTTACCATCATTATCATCATGTAGTTAAATGCCTGATTCTGTCTAAACATCAAGAACTTGGACATTGCGGAGTACAGTCGCTAATGGTAGCTTTGAGGGAAAATTATTGGATACTGAAAAGTAGACGAACTATAAAAGCAGCAATCAAAACTTGCATTCTTTGTCAAAGATTAGAGTCAAACCGCCTGATATTCCAGCAGGAAGGCTTCCTGAAGATCGTGTAAAAATGCGTGCATTTTCGAAATTATTGGTATGGATGTAGCAGGTCCATTACTACTGAAAGAAAGAAAGAAGGTATGGATCCTAATTTTAACCCGTGCAGTTTATAGAGCAAGACATTTAGAACTTCTGACTTCTCTATCAACAGACAATTCCTTATTGGCACTTAGAAGATTCATAACTCATTGCGGTCGCCCTTTAGTGATATACTCAGACAACGCAACTAACTTTACCGGAGCTGAAAATTTATTTAAAAATGTCGATCTAAAAAGATTAAAATATCTATTTATCCTATTACGTAGAAATACATTCCTCCAGCAGCCCCATGGTAGGGTGGTTTTGGGGAGAGGTTGATTGGCATTCTAAAACGAATTCTGAAAACAGTTTTATGACGAGCATCTCTAAACTATCAAGAAATGGAAACCGTTCTCTGTGACTGTAAAAACCAACTAAATGTTCTCTGTGAATGTAAAAACCAACTAAAACTAGAATTTTACCTCCAACCTATATTAGTGAAGATCCAGTGGACTTAAACCCATTAACACATGATCTATTTTTGAAAGAGAATCGTCTAAGTAATACAACTGATTTTGATCAAATAAAAACTACTAGCAAAAACTTTAAAAAATGATTGGTTTACAGAAGAAAGCTGATATCCGATCTTCGAGTCAGGTTTCGAAATGAATACTTGGGACAGTTGCACCAAAGGACAATAGCTCCAAACAGATTTTATGTCCCTAACGTTGGAGATATTATGTTAATATGGATTGATAACCTCAAAAGATTGTATTGGCCTTTAGCAAGAATATAGTCGTTTTACTCCAGCAAAGATGAAGTAGCTAGAACAGCCAAAGTTAAAACTAAAGCAGGACTTGTGATTAGACCCATGAAAAGACTGTGTCCTTTAGAACTGATGGTGAGAACCATGTCGCCAATGTGGAGAATGTTATGTTAAAAGGAGAACCTTCTGTGAATCAAAGGAATCCCGATTACCGTCTTGTTACAACAAGAACTGGACGTGCTCTTCAACCTCTCTCAAGATATGGACAAAAAGGCGTTGAGTTCCGAATCAATCTTCCAGAAACTCAAACTGAGTGTTAAAAACAGAGCCTTTAAAATTTCGCACATAGTTATCGTTTATGAGAAGCACACTGTAACTCAACTCTTCTCTAACTTCAACGCAATTCGAGCCAGCGGCAAGAATGATGTAACCTGTGACATGCTAACGACGTATTCTTGAGGTATAAATTTTGAATTGTAACTTTTAATGTTGCTTTAAATATATTCCAGTGTTAGTCTTCGTGTGACCTGTTTGTTCTTACGCTGTTTTTTATTTGAATGCTGTTTCAACATTGAAGGAGATACAGTAACGTCGGGAAGAAAAGGTAGGCTGAATTTGGATGTTTCACTTAAAATAAAAACCTTTAAAGAAAATAAAAAATTATTAAGTCAATTTTTTTAACACCGTGGATACATTGATGGTCAAGAGATTACTGTGGCATCAGATCACTAAGCGTTGAAGTGGATTTTAAGCTTAAAGTTACATGCGGACAAACTTGCTAGGTGGGTAACGCAATTACATTCTTATAATTTGAAGATGGAATACTTTCCTGGAACAGCTAATTTTGTAGCCGATATGTTGTCACGTCTTGTGTGCAAACATGAAGGAAAATCATGTGAAGTTTGTACAATAAACATTGACATGCCAAGCAAAAGTGCAGCAAAAATTCGTGGAGAAGAGCTGAAGGATACAGATCTTAAAAAAATCATAAAATCTTTCGAAAGGAAGGTCAAGGTGAAAATTTTGCAAGTTGGACCAGACGAGGTTATAAAGGTATAATCAAAGAATTTTATATCGCTATTCCCAAGACTCTGAAACAGAGGAAGCTCAACTAGTTGTACCAAAACTTGAACTAGAAATAATTCTTAAACAATGTCATGATGCTCCTTCAATAGGACATTATGGTGTTGAAGGAACGTACCACAGAACTTTCTAGAGATATCACTTAACAGGAA
Source organism: Stegodyphus mimosarum (assembly GCA_000611955.2). Taxonomy (NCBI): domain Eukaryota; kingdom Metazoa; phylum Arthropoda; class Arachnida; order Araneae; family Eresidae; genus Stegodyphus; species Stegodyphus mimosarum. The sequence continues at coordinate 282,033 of KK119923.1, read as the reverse complement.
TGCGCAAATACATTGCAGATTACGTAAAATGTTGTGACGAGTGTAACCGTTACAAACCTTCAAATCAAAAGCCATCCGGTTTGCTCCAGATATCAATATATGGCCAACGCTTCGATATGCTTGCTATTGATTTATTTGGTCCACTACCTGAAAGCAATAGTGAGAAAAACTGGATTTTCGTTGTTGAAGATTGCAGTACAAAATGGATGGAGCCCTTCGCTGTACCCACTGCTACTGCAAAGGAATGTGGTGTTACATTGATCGAAGAGGTTTTCTTGCGGTATAATTACCTCGGAAGCTAATCAATGATAATGGAACTTAGTTCGTTAGCGGTGTCATGCAGCAAGTGTGTTTTCTTCTTAACATTGACCAAGTCTTCAAGCCAGTGTATCACCCTCAAGCAAATCCAGTAGAGAGAAAGAATAGAGATTTGAAACCTAGATTAACTACACTTGTGGGTGATAAACATTCTTCTTGGGCAGAAAAGCTTCCGACAATTCGTTTCGCAATGAATACTTATAAATGCGCAACCACCAGCCAAATTGCTGCATTTCTCCAACTTGGTAGAGGGCTACGTACGCCGGACGATGTTACAGATCATCTTAGGCATGTTATCTCCAGTGATAATTTTGTAGCAGGGATTACTCCCTATTTGAAGAGATTTGCCACCACAGATAGCCAGGTAAAAGAACTAGTTGAAAAGAAACAAGGGTACCGAAAACAATATGCTGATACAAGTTGAAGACCTGGACACCAATTTAAACCTGGAGATCGGGTTTCGATTTCCAAGCATCATGTGAGCAAATCCGTTGAACAGAAAACTTCTAAGTCTATGCCTCGCCGAGCAGACCCTTACATTATTATGACTCAACGCTCACCGACCACCAATGAGGTTTCAAACTTAAGTGAGCCACATATTCCATTTAGGTGTTTATCATTCCCTCGGCTTTAAGACCTTGCTTTGACTCGAATTCATCACCTCTTTACCCTCTTCGCAGGAAATATACTGCTGGTTCATCCTCGGGACGACGTCGGAGCCAGACGGGGAGGCTGTAACAGATGGCCTGAGTCATTCACGGAAAAAAAAGGAGCATTTCTTCTAGGTCATGTGACACAACGAACTTTAGAGTTAGGACTTGGAAAGCTCAGCGCGAGCTATGTAGCTCAAAACTCTCTCACTTTTCTATTTCTTTTTTTGTGTGCTAATTCATTAATAAATTAGTGTTCGTACTTAATTGTCTTAACCCCGAGATGTTATACTTAGAAGAAATAGATGTATTCTAGTTTTAAATTTCTTACTTTATGTCTTTACTGATAATTTTTCAGCAGCTTAATGCGAGAAAAAATCTAGGCATGATTGTGATTTGTTTAAAAAAAGATTGTTTTGTAATTATGAAATATATATATATTTATATACTTTTGGTGCAACCGATTGCAGCGAAAAAGGGAAGTGCACATCTACATGTTATAGCAGTTCTATACGCAAAATTTCAACATTGTAAGGCTACTCGTTTTTGAGTTATGCGAGATGCATACATACGTACGTACAGAACGCCATGAAAAAATTTCTTCTGAATTAATATTAAATCAGTTTTATATTTCGTTTGGGAAAATAGAGTCCTCTATTATATCCTTATGTACAGGTGTCACACAAAAACATCATTAAATTGCATCCTATAGATGTTAAAACGGATATTTTCGTTGAAATATGGTACCCGGAATATTTCGTGATTACAATACTTCCTTTACTTCGTACAAGGAAGTAAAAAGGGGTCTTATATTCAAATAAATATGGTATTATTAAAATTAAAGAAAACGTTAACGATTTATTTTTTAAATAAGAAATTTTGCATCATATTCAAAGAGATTAATGTAAATTGTTTTGAAAACTTGAATATTTTTTTAACTGATGATGAATTAAATAAACAAAAAATTAACTAAAATTTGGATGACGGTGTTCAAAATGCATCAAAAAACACAATTCTCACTCGGAAGAAATTATAAAAGAATATGTCTCAGGAGAAACGGAGATATATGGGTAGATTACAAATCCATTCTAAAATTTCACTAAATCAGGTCATTTATCAAGCAAAGAAATAGTTAAATAGAACAATACAAGAATTTTATCTTTATGATAAGATTTCATTTTTTGAGCAGAAAATAGTGCACAAAAAGGAAAATTTCAGAATTTCTGTAAAAATATGTGGTGTTAAAAATAGCTTTCATTAAGCATATTAGTGTTATAAACACAAATGAAACTTCCTATATTATTAATAAAAGGATATATTCTAAAAGTTAATATTTTATTTTTAGAGCAATAAGAAATGCTATAAAAATAAAATATGCATCTATATTTTATTTATTATTTTCATGCAAATTTCTATTTATTATTCTCATGTTTTACAGCAGGAAAATAATAAATAGAAATTTGGCATCCCTACTATTAGGATCTTGCGTGCTTTGCCATATTTAAATAAACTAATCTAACTATTTAAAATAATAAAAAAATAGGTTATCGGATTACCAAGATTATTAAAATTGTTTAAATACTTTTAAGTTCTCGAGACTTGCTTCTGATATGAGAACACATCTAATAAAAAGACACCATCACATCTAAATAAAAAGCAATAATGCCTTTTCACGTTTAAAATCATTTACGAGTATTCTTATTGTTATTACATGTTGGGGGTAAATTCAGTATAATGTTTTTTATTCCCTTTTAATACCTACTAAAAGATGTATTAAAGTTCTGCACAGTTTTTAAATGTTTCCTTTTTTCACATTTATTAAGCAGTGTGCCATTAGAATTTGTAAAATAAATTAAATCACATAAATTTGCAGCATCTTATTTATCCGAGCGGAATTTTTTTAGCAAAATATAAATGTCCGTTTTTTCAGAAGCTAATATTTTTTTTTTCTTTTTTGCTTACGAAAGTTCGTCTATAAAAGATTACTTGTAGCCTCAACTATTATTCAATAATATATTCCATAGTTGTGACATGATAGCAAATATCACCTAAAATTAAAAGAATGAGAGGAATTCTGTGCTGAAGAATTTCATGTCGCACTAATTTTTCGATTGAATATTAATATGCAACTAAAGCACCACACAATACTTGTCAGCAAACTTAAACTTTCATACTAAAATAATTAACGTAACCAATCATTTTGCAAGAGTGACCACTTTAAAAGATTACATCTTCAGTCTAAAATCTTTGCAGTTAGGGGAAAAAAATCATTTGACAACTGGAACACTAATTCTGATTTATCACTGAAAGTTAAACTCTTGAATTAGGCCATCTGTCTAGTGATAAGATTCAGCGGAAAGAAATTAAGTAACAAAGACATTATTTATCATGAGTAAATCATTTAGATTAATTTGAGTAAAGATAAAATTCCGTGATTATGGTGATGTGAGTATGTAAAGGGGACATTCAGTGTTTCAGTATTCGAAAATACTACATGAATTTTCTAGTATCTCGTACCTATAGCAATTTTCAGTCTGACTGTACTTTTATGTTATACTGTTAAGTTATTTGGTATTTTCTCATAAATGATCAATAAAAAAAATCAACAAACTGTTTTTAATAGAAAATTTATTCAGCATGGCGTAGAAATAATAGCTTATCTTGACAGAAAGAAATAATCTGTTTAAAGTTTTTACGGAGAAATTAACAGCATTAGAGAAACCTCCAAGCTATTTTCACAAGTTTTAAGAGAAAATTAAAAGGTTCAGTCTTGTGAAACGAAAGCCATAAGTATGAAAAGGCCTGTCATTAAAATATATTCTATGTATTACATATTTCGAATCAATACAGGAGGATATAAATGAATTTTGAGCCAGCAAATCGTTTATTGTTATTTCTGATGTTCAAACTTATTCATCTGATTAATGGGCTGTAAAGTTTGTTTGCATTTTCCCTACGTTATGTGTATTTTATGCAAAAATATTTTGTTCCATAATATTTTTTAACTCATTTTACTTTCAATTCATAACTTTTTCTGTGTTCTTTTAACGTCTGTAATATTTAAAACATAACCTCCCATAATACATAAAAGTGCCTTTAAAAGTTACAAATCCTGATTTAAAAGAAAAAAAATAAAGAATAATCCTCTATTAGAATGGAAAACGGGGATCATATTTTAATACTATTATTGAAAATATAATAAAGAACTGCTTTTCATGATATTATTACTGATATTTTTACTATATGCAGATTTTCAAAAAGAATATTGAAGCAAAACTTTACTTAAAGCAACGCGATAACTTATCAGGACTTAGTGTTCTGTGCATCATTTTTGGAAACATAAATACAGTCTGTAATCGGGTTCTTATCCTCAAGTTCTAAGTCCTGAACTGGAACAGTGAGCTGATGTAATGTAAGCTTTGTTCTGATGTACTGCTGGGCTGGATAGTAACTGCACGTGAAGGGATTTGAAATCCTCTTTTATTGAATCACTATTAATTACAAACTTCCCAACTCGGGAGTGATACAGAAAGTAAAAGACCGCACTTGGGTCGAACTTAACAATCAAATAACTTAACTAAATTTAAATAGAACTTAAATCAAACTTTGCTCACAGAGCGATTTGCGGAGATTGGCCTCTACCTAGAAGGGTGCGTAGCAAGATATACTAATACTAACGCACTTCAAATTGTTTCACAATGCAATCACGTAGTAAGCACTATGGCTTATAAATTTAAACTACTAGCTGGTCAGACGAACGTTGAGCGGCGTGACCGTGATCTGAGACTCAGCTCTCACACACTAAGAAGTTTCTACCTCTGGCTTAAATAGTACTTGGCTGTACTTCAAAATTAGCATAAGCTAAAACCGCGCGCTTCTTCTGACGGGAAGTTGAAGCAGAGAGGAGATAGACAGATTTAAATTAAAATAAAACTTGGTTAGTTTAACTAAAACCTTACAAACTGTCATCAAGTCTTAACATTACATGATTGCTTTGAACGACGCTGGAAGGATGCTGACCGGCTACAGAAAAAATTGCCATTGGTTTAATTACTTACTTAATTGCAATTAAGAAATCATAGCTGCAATCGATTCTCAAGCATATAATCTCAAGTTTTAAAACGCAGACGATAATTATTTCCTAAAGGGCATGAGATATACTCGAGCCCGCCGAGAATCAAATGCCAAGGTGTCCTACTCAGAAGACAAGGCACACTAAAATATCTCAGTTTAGTCTTAGATGAAAAGCTTACCTGGGTTTCTCATCTGACATCAACAGGGATAAGGCAAATACAGTAATTAATAGCCTAAATAGAATGGCGAATGCGAAGTGAAACTTGAGAGGAAATTTAACAAAGGAATTATACTTTAGGGCAATCGAGAGAATGGTCCTATACGGTTGCTCCATCTGAATGATATACATGGTAAGATCACAGGGTCTGGCCTTCTGAGGTAGCATAAAATTAGACTAGAACTCTAAGACTATTGATACATTATCACTATGTCATGTAAGTACTACAGAGACAGGGAAAGGGTATAAAGGACCTTTATTTAATCCAAAATAAAATTTAACAGTCGGCACCAACTCTTGCTTACAGAAGTCAATAGCTAAGGCTTAAATCAAAGATAATGGGTGATCTAAAACTACTGAAATTAAGTATAGCCTAACGGCTTCATAGTATAAGTAGCGCGCAAGCTGGCGCCGATCGAAGTTGGCGTAAGCAAACCAAATGGCAAGAATAACTCAACGCCGCAGAATGCTAATCGCGACAGAATCAAATTTAACAAAGTGGCCTTCAAGCAGGCAAAACACGCTCTGAATTTATTCACTAAAATATTCCTTTAAATGCTCTTTATTCTCTACCTCATTTGAATATCGGGCGCTCTCGAAATTTATATTCCTGCAGAGAAATAGCAACGAGACTGATAGAAAAGGATATTAACGTAAAATAACGAGTTAGAATCTTAAATGATACTTTACAAAGTTATGCCAAAGGTTTCAGAAATCAAAGGATACCTCTCTAAAAATAAACTCAGCTTTCAAGACGGCGGCAACAGCAGTGTTACTGATCTTGACAGGGACAATGCCGATAGACCTAAAAGCACATTTTGAAAGAACATCGTATAGGCTCTACCATTATAAAGAAGACATTATTAGATTAGACAATTATTAGAAGACATTATCATGATCATAAACAGTCCAATCATAGTGAAACACAACACTACCGAACAAAACCACCACCCAGCGCAGTTAACCAACATCAGCTGGACTAAGAAAACACATCAAAGAATAAATTAACGAGACATATATGTCTGGTTAAAAGCAGAAGATTAGGTAGGAGCGGCTTTTATCATCTGCAAAGATAGTCGAGATGTCCACTGCGACTACTATAGACTTAGTAACTACGCCACGGTATTACAGATGGAATCTCACCCATTAGGAAAAGCGGCCTTATAGGCAGGCCAGGAATAAGGGCAAGAAGTTTGGTTTAATAGATACAATAGTTTATACTAGTTGGTTTAATAGATTTAATAGTTTGGTTTAATACACGCGTTTTACAAGCAATAAACAAAAGAGGCTCACGAACTGCGCCCACTGATGCTCTAAAAGTAAAAGCAGTACTGAGAACACTAAGCGTCCGATAACTAACCAACCCCAGCTGGGTACGTGGACACACGGGCTTATTTGGAGAGGAAAAAGCAGGTAAGCTTTCGCAACTACCTATCCTAAAAACGGATACAGGTACAGAAGTACTGGTCTTGAATGACATACATCGCAGAGGAAAAAAAGATAAAAAATACAAAAAAGATACATTGCAGAGGCCTCTCTGGAAGAATGAAGACATGGAAGATTCGCTTACCAGATCTATTCAAACATCCGTCTAAAATAATAAAGTCGGACCAATACTTCCTCCAATATAAATCACGGCAAGTTCCTTGCCTATTATATCCGTTTTTCGCACAAAAGTATCACCTGCGCATGCGGAGAGACAGGATCAAGAGCCCAGCCTTCACAAAGCATTGTCCCTTAATACCTAGCCTTAGAGAAAAAAATTTTCCACCAGACCACTGAAGCATCCAGTTGCGAAACTCTTCAAGGAATACTACCTTGAAAGGCATCAAAGCAAATTTAATCTTGATATTTTTCACACATTTTAAATATATTAACCATTTTTCTAACAATCACGTGAAGCTAAAGTCTGCATATGATTTTTAATGCATGCGAAAAAATTATACGTACTTCCATCGAAATTTTTACTTACATTTTTAATTTGAAGACCTTAAAAATAATTTATAGATTTTCTTACATTAAATTCGTTCTTTATTCATATTAATATTTATATTAACTCAGAATTTGAATACCTTTATGAAACAGAATTTGAATCAATAACAGGGACAAATTCTTTATCAACACTGTATTTAATTGAAACTAAAAGGGATTTTTTTCTTTCCGGGGTGACTGTATTCTCTGTATTTCACTATCCCTTCCCCCAGTTTCCTCTTTTGCAATTTATTTTTGCGATCGCCATTAGTAGGTGAAAATTTCTTCCGGTTATCAAAACGTTTACTGCCTTCAAACCTTGGGCTACCTTGCGCTATGTATCTACGAAAATATCCGCTCGATCTCTGCTCCCACTGTGAGTGTACTCATTGATCCTTGTCTACTTCCGAACTTCATCGATAGCTCAAATAACTGCTCTGGTGCACTCGGGTTTCGTAATTCAACAAAATCCCGAATCTGTGGTAACAATCGACGCAAAATTATTTGGGTAACATCTGCATCGGGCTTTTTCCCATACAGTAAGTTCACTACTTGTATTACGTGTGTCCATAATACGAACGCCGTCAACTCTTCAACTTTAGCTTGATATCTAATAAATAGTTCCCCTTTTAATTTCGCCTATCATTCACCACAAGGAATACTTTTACAAGGGCAGTTTTAAACGGATCAAACTTGCAATTCTCACTGCCTGGTTCACCCAACGAAAATTTACCAAGGCTTTCATACCAGCTCAGTGCCTATCCTCCAAGTGCAAAGGTTGCTATAATGACCTTCTGTAATTCCGCAAATGGATAAAATAAAAAGTGAGTCTCTAATTGCATGGTGATAACAATGAACCTGAAGCTTCTACCGTACTTCTGGTGCCGGTGGAGATGTTGCTTTAACTTGAGACATGATCCGTAATTTGTTCGGGTGGCACTTATAGTGCTACGCTTACCCTGATAATGCTAATTAGTCCAATAACCTTAGTAGACATGAAGCGAATTATCGCTATGTCTGAAACAACGGCAAAGTTGTGAGGTTAAAAATAACCCCCTTTTTTTAAACAGAATTTAGAACAGAAAGGCACTCTCTGGTACTACAATTTCCACCACTCATGATGACGCAAATCCTAATAGACATGAAGCAAATTATCACTATGTCTGAAACAACGGCAAAGTTGTAAGGTTAAAATTAACTTCTTTATTTAAACAGAACAGAAAGGCACTCTCTTGTACCACAATTTCCACAACTCATGACGACGCAAAATAAAAGAGAACAGTCCAAATTAATCAAACACTGAACGGCAGTCAAGGACTACACAATTAAGCACTATACAAGAAGCTGGCTCAATGCTTTACCGGAGCATCAGGATTAAAATGTAGGCAGCAAGAAAATGGAAAGTTGAATAATTATAACTATCAGGGCTTGCAGGAACTAAACATAGGCTGCGCGATGCCAGAAACAAGCTCTATCCTAAAATCCCAAAATTTCAGTTTAAATACTGGCTACTCATTTGCATTCTGGTGAGAAATACAGAAAGAAGTTGCAGTAAAGGCTGAAATTATAGCTGGTTAATTGACATAAAATTCCTTACAACCTTAATCTTTAATTGCAACATCCATGGTTTTTTCTTCCCCCCCCCCACTGTGCACTTCTTGTTCTGGGTCGTATTGTAGGCACCAAGCGTCATGTCCCGCAATGATACACTTTTAAAAAATTGTTCTGTCACATAGTAGCCAGCAAATCTTCAGAGGAAACTTTTCTCCGAAGCTCAAACCAAGCTGAAACTTTCAACATTTTTAATTAAAATTAACATACCAAGCGTGTCTGAAAGTTGCTGAGTTATACGTCTATCAGCTTTTATAAAAGAATGGATCTTCTCCACACTTTCCTTTTCTTTGAGGCTGAAATGTTGCCCTGTATTTGGTTCATCTTCAATCCTATCGTGTCCACATTTAAAACAGTTGTACCACTCATCGACGTGTGCTCTTGATAATGATGCACCAGTATATAGTGTTCGAATCATCTCTAAAGTTCGGTAGCACATTTACCTAATTCGTAGCAAAGTTTAATGTTATAACATTGTACCATCTCGAAGCAAAGTTTGTTGTATAATGTCTTCTTAATAAATGCAAATGACTCGTTTTGATACGCAAATGAAAAAATAACTACTTTAACAGGGGGTGAGATGTCACTTTTTCTAAACATATATTTTTCTTTGACTTCTTATTTTATCATTTAGTCTTTTAATTTGTCTGGTTACTTTACGAGCGCACCTTGCATTTAATGTTTTTAATTAGATATATTCTGAATTAAATGCATTTTTATTTAAATTAATCAGATAAAAATGTAAAAAATAATATCAAGAACTGCATCTACTGTTAATTCAACATATTAGAATTATTTGAAACAAATGTCAGTTTGACAATTTAACATTTCACTGTCTGTAAGTTTGAACTGCGAAGTGTAAGAGAAATTTCTTGAAGGTACCAAAATTTAAATTTCAGATACGAAATAACTATATATTTTTTTATTTTATGTTAATATTATTTTATTACATTTTGATAAACATCGGGATTCGGCATCTAAACAAAATAGGAAAAAGAACTGAATGTAAGGAACGAATATCATAATTTTTGTCAAGGACAGAATGAAAAAATGATTAGTTTGAGAAATAAGTATACAAAAAAATAGCGTAGAAAATACAACTTAATTTACTGAAATAAATTTTCAAATATGAGGCTATTAAATTTAAAAATATTATGAGGCAAATTAAATTTCCAAACTTATTATAAATTTAACACATCAAGGGCTGTACATATAGCGCAATAGTCACACACACACATACATAAATCACACTCATTCTGTTAAAAAAAAATCTGGCCTCTCAGCTGCTTTCAGATTCTGCGTTTAACCTGCTTGCAATTTGAGCTTGAGACATTTTTTAGATGTATTATTAAATTATCCTTCTGCTTTAGTCAGCTCCACCTGTCGAAGCAGATAGGTTGCCGGAAAAAGTTCTTATTTTTACTTATTTTAAACATGATTTCAGCATGTTAACGAAGAATATGTTATTCAGTTTTTAACTTTATTTTAACGACGTGTGGTCCAGTTCATTCTTCAACTAATTTGTCTATTTATATTTCGTATGTCTGCTTAAACATGTATCGCATCACTGGACAAATTATTGCTGAACAGTTTGAAGTTTCAGTTTCTGAAATGTATACTCTAATGCAGAATCCTGATTGTAAAATTCATAACTGGTGGCTCTTTACTATGTACATTAATGAGAATCCATTGTATTGTAGTGATAGAGATAAGGAGCGCGCCTCGCGCCCCTGCGTGTGTGCCGAAAAATACGGCAACCCCAGAGAGAAGCGCAGAGAGAACAAGAAACCGGCTGTTCGAGGTAGTTGAGCGTATATTTGAAGTTTCGAAAAAAAGATCAATTTTTGCTGTGTAATATGTCTTCTAAAAGCTTTTGATTAATACACAGAGAACAGTGAGTTAATGAAATATAGGCAACTAGAATCTCGTGGGATCTACAACGATATATCGAATATGTGCTTTTAAGCAGAATCCTCACAAATGCTCACCCCGGCAATTACGCCATTTAGATTTTATCTCAGTATTTTACCGATATTAGGCATATGCAAGGTTCTAAAAACGTTGTTGACGCTCTTTCGAGAATCAAAATTGATTCTATAACAAAATCTCCATTTTGGGATTTAAAAAAATTTTCCGAAGCTCAACAGCATGATCCGGAGGTACAAACAATATATCTCTTTGAAGCTAGAATTCAAGCTGTGCCAATACTCCGATGGTAACATTCTTTGTCATATCTCTACTGACGTTCCTCGTCCATTTGTGCCAAACTCCTTTCGCAGACTCATCTTTAATCATCTGCATAATCTATCACATCCAGGAATTGCAGCTACTACGAAACTAATTTGTTCTCGTTATGTATGACCCGATATGAAATGTTATATCAAAAATTGGATGAAATCTTGTGATTCTTGCCAGGGATCGAAAATAGCCAGACACACTAAAGCACCACTGGGTACATTCTCTCTTCCTAATGCACATTTTTCACAAATCCATACGGATATTGTTGGCCCGTTACAGCCATCAGAAGACAACATGTAACTTTTGACTTTGATAGATTTTCCAGATGGCCTGAAGCCATACTTGTCCCCGATATGAAAACGGAAACTATTTTCAGAGGTATTTTCAACTCATAGATATCTCACTTTGGCTGCCCATCGGTTATAACAAGTGACCAAGGTTCTCAAATGAGATCCACAATGTTTGCAGAGTTTACTCGCATTTTGGGAACAAACAGAATCACAACGACAGCCTATCATCCAATATCAAATGGCATTGTTGAACCTTTCCAACGGCACTTAATCTCAAGGCTCGTGAAAACAATAACTGGATTCAAACACTTCCAGTTGTTCTACTTGGCATCCGGAGAGCAATTAAGGAGGATATACAAACATCTTGCCCAGAACTTGTGTACAGCACAACACTTGGGCTGCCTAGCGACATTATAACATCATCTACGATATCTTCATGCGACACTCGATTCATCACCAATCTCCGACATAAAATGCAGCAATTAAATCCTATAGCGACATCTGCGCATGGTCGAAATAGATATTACGTAAGTCCGCACGTTAAATCGTGCCCACATGTATATTTAAGTATCGATCTAGTCAAGCCACCGATGTGCCAGCTGTACTCAGGTCCGCACAAAGTCCTCAAGAGAACGGACAAAACGTTCACAATTCAAATGAACGGCGTTAAATTTACGTTGCCTATAGACCATGCGAAACCAGCCTATTCGTTTTCAGACGCTGAACTTGAACCGAAATCAGATAGAGACTTTAACACACGAACTGTCAAGATCCGGAAGGCATGTGCACTTTCCCAAGAAACTTGCTTTTTACATCACAATTGAAAAAAAAAATGTTTCAAATTTAATTTTTTTCATATTTATTAATATTTTACTTTTATGTGTGTACATTATTACCTGTTCATAATGTTGACTCTCATTTTGATTTTTCTAATTTCATATCCTAATTTTGTGTTAAAAAATTACTCGACAGCACGGATCCTCTTAAATATTTCATCATCCGATGTCGTTCCTTTAAATTACCATCAAAGGAACTGGGGGGGGTGGAACTCTGTTGTGATCACGGAGGTAGACAATAAGATGGAGTGGGCCTAACCGGTTTCCCCATACACTGCTTGGAAACACTGGCGACCTTTCGTCGTGACCAAAACATTGGATGATCAATGTCACATCAGCAAACACCCACACACGCTAACTACAGTCCTGGGAATGTGTAAAACAGCTGTTAATTTGAGTAATCTGAAGTTTTGTCCACAGAGCCCGATTTCTACCACCCAAGTCAGCTACAGCTGCAACAACATAATATCCGCCAATGTTATTATTATATCTTTCAATATTTCTGGCGTCATTTGTGTATCAAAGTCAAAATATATTGGCTACTTTCAGCTTTCAAGGAGTCCTCGCACCATTACCACTTGAACATTTCTATGTGGGCCAACAATCTTATCCTTTGCTTGGTCATAACAGAGTCTGCTATCTACGCTCATTTCATCGAATGAAAAAACACACTACGTTCTTGGTCTGTCATCTTTAATGCAGCAGGCATAACATGAATCACATCATGTAGCAAACCAGGAGAAGAGCGAAGTGAACAAGATACTCATCTCTTGCAAGTCGAAATGATAGGAAATGGAAATCCCATTTTTTGTCTGAGATAGCTCTAGCATCTTCGGGATACTGCCGTAAGTGCTGCAGATTTGCAAATGTCATTTGCATTCCACTTAACAAATTTTTTATTTGACATGAGAAAACGAATTTGGTTGTGCGTAAAAATTGTCCCTAATTTTTTTTTTAACTTCACTGTTATTGTGTACTTGTTTGCTTGTTACTTTCCTGCTCATTTTCTGAAAGCTAAGCAATTTTTTACGAGAAGCAGCAAGTTCAGTAAAAATAATTTTCTTTTGCATTTTTAATTGACAGCACAACATATTTAATCTCTTATTTTCCAAGATTTGCACACGCTCAACTAAATAAGATGTATTACTGGATGTAAACTGAATTGCAAAGTCTATCTTATCAGCTTGTAGCTTTTTCTTTTTTGGTAAAAGGGAAGCTAAATTTTCCAAAGCTCGTTTCCTTGTTTCCCGAGCCTGACACCTGCTTGCCCTATCCCTTTTTAGCATAAATTTAGATGACTCATTCATGTTAGAAAACTTTCTCTCCAGATTAACTTCAGTTTTTGAAGCACAACATATATAATTTATTGGTGAGTTATTTTCACATGATGATGATAGAAGATGTAAAGTTGGAACAGCATTGGCTTTCAGCACCCTTTTAGGAGTTGAACCAAGCAATTCTGCCTTTAGATCCCGTACGTAGTCATCAGGTGTAAAATGAAGAGCACATATTCTGGCATTTTCGATGTTGAAATAATCTGCTCTTTTGCAGCGAACAGTCCATAACTTACGAAGGTCTGGATCACTTGGAAAACGATGGTATGTGATGCCTTCCTTGACTTTCAGTTTTCCTTCTATAATTTTGACACAACGCTATAGCACAATTTGCCATTTCCGTCTATATATAATAGCAAATTAACAACACAAATCAAATCAAACTGTTGATGCAACGAATGTAAACTAACGTCATAATGACTGTCACCCACATGATGTCATGCGCATGTGGCATAATTTTCTCCTTGCACTATGCATCGCTCTTGGGCCACTTCTGGAAGTAAGAGGAGAAGCCCTAACCGGTTTTCCCCATACTCTGTTTTGAAGCACTGGCGACCCCTGCGTGGCGACCAAAACATTTGGTTACTTACCATTAAGATCAATAGGTTTTTGACACGATTGGATGTAAATATTTTGTAATTACGTCGCAAATATACATATAAATATATATATTTTCTTTTCCTACAATATTCCAGAGTCCTAAGTATGTGAAAAGAATACATTTTTAAACAACATTCCATTCCGAACGGAATTAAATGCTGTATTTTTTACAGAACGGTTTAATTTGAATGAGATATTTTTCTTTTATTATATTAGAAAAAAATTTCAAGGTAATTCGATTTTATTCGGTTAACGATTACAAAAATTAAGTTCAAATTAATACTAATATTATGCATTATTTCTTTTCTATTTATAGACGTTATTCCTAAAATAGTTTCTGAAACATGATATGATTTTTTAGCTTCTGAGGCATCTTTTAAATCGGAAAATCCAAGTCAATTTGTAATTAATGCTCTATTCGGTCCATTTCAAATTCGAGGACCTTTTATTTTAATAGTGAAATACGATAAATGGTACTTAACTTTCACTGAATATTTCTGAAAGGGAATAAAAAAAGGATTTTTTTTAAAAAATATTATTTAAAACTTGTAACTGGGTTATTATAAAATGTAAGGGGATAATCCTTTTAATTATACTTATCGAAATTTTTTTTATCCTTGTTTTCAACAATACGTATTCTAAAACTCTTCTTTATTATTTCCTTAAGTACGTATCTCATGCTTTCAATACCTTTTAATAGATTGTTTCCCAGTACAAACGTATTTTTCAACAGGATTTCGATTTATGTTTACAATTCAATGTTAATGTTATTATATATTTAGATAATATGTATAATCATTGTAAATTTAGATACATTTAATAATTAAATTTCTTCACAGGAGTTTATGAATGAATAAATCGTTCATTTCAAATACATTTATAAATAATTTAATAAATATTTACGTATTTTGTTAAAGGCAGATACATGATTTTTCCAAGCATATGCATAAATACACATACATATTTTTTATTTTCGGCACGTGCAAACTTTAATTTCTGTGCATTTACCATATTTTTCGAGTAAAGTAATTTACAATAATTTAGCATATACCCGAAATTTTTACATAAGAAATATGTATAAACATCATTTGAATGAAAATTACATGCATTGTTTTTAATACCCACTCAAAGGTCAGTGCTTCTTCAAAATTCCTCCACGATGGCATCTCTCCCTTTAGGCAGATAGCCCTTGTATGCCTTACTCTGTTTAATAAGAACTTAACCTGACCTATGAGCCTAATTACAAATATTTTAACATGCGCAATTTTACATTTACATTTGGCCATCAAGTTTAAAACTTTTGATTTAAAAGACGTTTTAGGATACATTCATTATCAAATTCAAATCTTCCAGTAAATACATGATCGGACCTCTTTTGGCAGGATACACAGATGCTTTAACCTCCGTTGATTACCCTATTTCAAATTCCTTATAAGTTGTCTTGATGATGTGGCACGTTCACATCATCTTGACCGCAAATGGTACTTCCGCCGAGTTTGCATATGTGTCCACACATCTGTGTCAACTGTACATAATTTTACACAAATGTGTGATTACAAATCAAGGAGAAGTTAACTTTTGGCATATCTGTGTGTATATTTATTAATTTTGACGAGGCTTGCAGCATTTAACGGTACTTTTATTTTTAATTATTCCAAATAAGTAAAAAGTGTAAATCCAAAGTGATTATCTTTCAGTTATATAAAAATAAAATGATGAGTTTAAAATGAACAACTATAAAGCATTTCCTCTAAAATTTTTTAAAAAGTACACGTTACAATAATATGTAGATGACAAAAAAATTCATTTTATTTAAAATAAGTTGCATTATAAAATAAAAGTAGCGAATGCTCTAGCAAGTGTATCGAAAGACGTATACAATTTTAAAGGCACGGTAAGGTATTTTTCATTCTTTAAGCATAGCATTTTTGCTAAAATCTATATTTTTGTAGTTCAACAACTTAAGAGTTTTATAAAACAAATTCATAATCAAAATCGTTGTTGTTAGTTATCGAAAAATAACCAAGATGTGATTTTTCCGTAAATGTCACTAAACACTACAGACTGCTATTATCCATCACAATGTTTATTTTATGTAGAAATGTCCCGTTTTTCGATTTGTATGGAACAAGGTTGCCACTGAAACAGGAGAATGAAATTCCCTGACTTTTCCAGGTGTGTTTTAAGAAAATTCCAGTCTATCCGCGTAATCCACTTTGGCTGTGCTAAAAGGTAAATTAAACTTGAAAACACAAAAATTTGCCAATTAGGTATGACTTATATATTATCCTCAAAGATTACTATTAAAACTATAATAGGAGTTGTTTTCTCCATTGAAGAATTGAGATCAAAATCTGATCAATGTGGATAAAAAAATTATTATTATTTTTTTTTTTTTGCTAACATTTTGCAGCTAAACGAAAGAAAGAAATCTATTTAATGCTATTTTTAAATAAATTTAGGTATTTTATAAGCAAAAAATATGTGCATTGAATTTCGTGATGTTATGTCATCATACTGCTAGAATTAGTTTCAGGATTAGGCCAGAGAAAATCTCCTGAAATTTGAAAGTATTATTTACTAATAATAAATAAATTTAAGGGGAAGAAGCAACATTAAAAATAATTCAAAAACTGAATTACAATAATCAATGATATTTTGGCGAATATAGTTATATTAAATGGTTAGTCTAGATGACTGATTACTATTTTTTATTTTACTGCAACAAATAAGGCATTTCTTAAAAAGAAAAAAAGTACTTAAAAGATTTTGCGGTAAAATCCTACTATACGCTAAGGTTTTGGCACGATTTTGAAAATTGCCGCCAACACCAAAATGGCATGTTAGCTACTCATCACAATGTCGCCGAATCCCGTGTGTACCGTACACCGTGGCTATTCTAACCTCCATGGTACCGCTATACTAGGATTAAACCGATTTTGTTTGATACAAGAATACGTATTTTCTTTAGTTCAATATGCACTGCACATGCGCGTATTTCGATTCTCGAGCTTACTGGGAACCAAAGTTACTGAAAACTTGCTTTGCCTTTCTAAAAGACAATCTGTTTGGAGTTGCAAGAATTGGCTCTACGCCAGCTGCCTGAGTGACGCTAACGCTCGCCAAGAAAATGATCGGCTTCCAATGTTGGAGCAAAACTCGCTTTTTTGGCGGATCGCTGTATGAAATTCCCTGACTTTTCCAGATTTAGACTAAAATATTTTAATTCCCTGACTTTTTCCGGTTTTCCAGGTAGCGTGGCAACCCTGATGGAACTGTCGTGTGTCGAAATACCATGGAAGCGCTGTCAAGGGAGTTTCTGCATGTAAACAAAAAGTATCTCATCTGGAGACCGAGGCTTCGGAGTAGTGCTTCACTTGCAGTGTAGAGTTGGCATCTCCTTCCTTTCTTACCTCTATGGTTGTGATAGTGATAAGGAGCGTGCCTCGCGCTCCCGCGTGTGTGCCGAACAATACGGCAACCCTATAGAGAAGCGAGAGACAAGAGACCAGCTGTTCGAAGTAGTTGCATGCATATCTGGAGTCTTCATTCCATTTTTTTGTTACCTATACTTTCTTTAAACAATAGTTTTAAAGAGCTATGTAATGAAACAACGAAGAATTGAATTACACAGATAATACAGAGCATAAGAATTTACAACTATATTTTACTGCATTCTACTTAAAATTTAGTTTTTTTCTTAATGATCCTTTAGACTTTTAGAATGAAATGATTTTTCTACAAAGATGTTTCTTTTCCAATTGATGATGTGAAATGATGTATTTAAGATACATAACAACCAAAATTATTAAATACGTAATTTTAAAGTAATAAAAATATGAAAAAAATATTAAAAAATGGCAACAAGTTTGGAACCAATAAAATCTTTATTCATTTTCAGCACAGATTAATTTCATCACAAGTATTTTGATCAGAGGCAGTTTTCTGTAAACGTTTGTCAAACTAACTGGATTAAAGGTAGTTTTGACAAATTAAAGTTTACACTTTTCCCCCAGAATAATACTTCACATAAAACTTAAAAAATTGTGCACATGATACCTAGATTACAAAACTGAAACTATACATAATGTTTTTCTTTTTGAGACAACAGGAAAAGATTTACAAATTTTACAAATTCCAGAATAAAATATTAAAGCCTTATTAACACACTGTATCAAAAGTTTATGGGATCTAATAACAAATATGATAAGAATTTCATTATATCACACAATAAAGAGCAAAACACATAAAATAAGAAAACTGTAATATCTTTGCTTATAAAAAGCTCTTTAGCATCCTACTCTTAACATCTCAGAAATTATAAATTATTTCTAGAAAATATTAGCTTTTCACAATTATCCATGATATGAACCATGAGAAAATATGAATATTACATACAACTATAATTACAGATCTTTTGAAACTAACATAAATAAAAAAATATATTACATAATGCAAGTTCTTTTAAAAGAAATATGCCACTCCAACTACAGGCTCCACTTTGATTCATAGCATAATCAATTTCTACTTCAATGTCTATAATTTCTGAATGAGAGAAATGGGATTTTACAATCTAAATTCATTTCAGTGACTTGAAGATATCATGAAATGAAGATGATGGCTACCTAAACGTTATGTACACTGCTACCTGAAAAGAAAATACATATCATGTTTAAAAAAAATACTCAGTTAGTTTTGAACACATAAAACCTAATTCTTAAATTTATTACTACATTGTAAGCTATTAAAAATATAAAGTAAAATATTTAACACACAAGAAAAGTTTTATAGTACAAAAGAATACTAACAAAATATCTAAGTCATTCTAAATTCTGCGGCAAACAGGAAGACTCAACCACAGGCAACTTTGGCAGCTGCCTAGAATACCAATTTTATGAAGGTAGCAGCTAAGTTATTTTCACAAGCAATATATGAATACACATACACTGATCAGCCAACAATTATGACCATCTTTCTAATAGAGGTTACTTCTTCTCTGGCATGCAAAATAGTTGTAGCCCACTGTGGTCTAGATTCTATAAATCCTTAGCAATTGGCCAGGACATCAACATGATGTAAAAGCAATTGTGATTCATCTGACACAATTAGTTTTCATTGTTACATGGTACAATCATGATGTTCATAGGCCTACCACAGTCATAGATATCAATGATGCTGGGTTAACAGAGGCAAATAAGAGAAGTTTCTCTTGCCTATATCAAACAGAGTCTGTTGAATTGTATGCTGAAACATATTTGTACTCAGACTTGCAATGCATTCTATTAAGCTACCTATTTGTCTTCGAAAGCAGGACATTCTTCCATATCTGCATTTTTGATCAAGTGTGAATATCCAGTGTAGCATCTATTGATGGTTTCACAATCCTTCCACCACTTTTTATACATAATAACAATTTAAGAACACCCAACAAGCAGAAACTCAGCGCCATTTCAGAGATACTTGTCCTAGCCTTTGGGACATCACAACATGGCTTCATCAATTCATTTAAAATTAGCAGCCTTTCCCGTTGCATACACACATAGTTGACAAAATGATGCTGCAGTATCCCTGGCAATCATTAAATAAGATTCTTACTTTGTGATATGGCCTTTATATCATTTTAATTAGCTACTTCATGGAGTTTAGGAATGGTCATTATGTTTTAGCTGATTAGAATACATTTTATTTTCAGTAGTTAATATGTCTGTTTAGATGGGGTACCAAAAATAGTTGAGTTAGGTTCTGTTATAAATATGATGTTTTTAACAAAATGTCTAAAAGCATAAAGTAAATTTGTATTTTTTGGAAGTCTTTGGCTTCAAGAATACTATATGGGCTTTGGAGAATGTTTTTTACATAATAATTAAAAAACTTCATTCTTTTGAGGAAAAAGTATATACTTCTCAGTATGTTGCTTTGTTACAATCATAATATTTTTTGTTATAAATGTACTCCCCACTATAAGGTACTTTCTTCTTTCATATATCTCCTGTCCTTGGAAATAATACTTTTTTTTTTTTCATTTGGAATATTTTTAAGAATACTACAGTTAATAATTTGTTTAGCTGTATAAAGGATGAAAAATCCTGAGCAATGAAAACAAGCATATTCATAATCAGGAACTAAACCCTTGCTACACCAGTCACAGTTCTACAACTGCAGCCATTAGTGGAATCTAACTCAAATCATTTTATTCATCTTAAGAACATTTTTTACAAATGCCAAAATTTTTTTAAATTTTATTAATATCATGTGATTAATAATTCTTAACTCCAAAACGACTTGTTTATACAAGGTGATTCGCTACCAGACCAACAAACTTACACGGTGTCTAGGAGGTACACACACAACTTGGAACCACACAGGAATGCAGGGTCACAAATGCTGTAGTTGCGAGCTATGGTGCACAGAAGCACAGAAAAAGCAACACATTAATATGACAGAAAACATTTTATTGAAAGTTTGTACTACAACACATGTTCGAAATTATGCCCAGCTAACCTTAAGAGAGGGTGCGTTCGAAATTACGCCCAACTAACATTAACAGAACGTAAATCCTTACATTCTGGAAGATTCCTCCTGGCAATCTTGCGGTAGATGACACAGAATGGAAGGTTGGTGAACAGCGATCCTGCTGGAAGCCATCATTTGTGATTCATTTCTCAAGATAATAGGATGAGTGCATATTCAAATGATGAACTGGTTGACAATCTGATCATGTATGGATCTGTGAATTGTAACGAGCATGCCACTCGGCGGTTGTACCAGGAACTTTACCTGAATAGGCATTCTCCAAAACACATGACCTTCGCAACTATGAGCAAAGGGTTACGTGAGACTGGTTGTTTAACGAGAACTACAATGAAACAACAGCGAATGATGAGGACACCTGGCAATTTGGAGGTGGCAGAAGACAATCCAAGTACGAGTACTCGAACGATAGCCAAACAAGTGGGTTTATCTTAATCCATGGTCTGGAGGATACTCACAGCAAATCAAATGAACCCGTACTATCTTCATCACGTCCAATTATTAGAGCCTGATCATTATCTACTCCGCAGTTCATTTGCTACATGATTCCTGCAACAGAGTGCTACAGACAGAGCATTTGCTGCATCTGTATTGTTCACGGATGAAGCATATTTTACACGTGAGTGAGCCATCAATTAGCATAAAAGCCATGTGTGGGCTTTGGAGAAAAATCATCATACGCAACCACGTGCAGCTCAAGAGCATTTCTCAGTCAACGTTTGGGCTGCCATTCTTGCAGACTACCTCATTGGACTGCACCTTCTCTCCAGTCCTTTCGATAGTAAGGCATACCTGATCTTCCTGTAACATGTCCTGCCTGAACTTCTTGATGCAGGACTGCCAGATCACAGACCAGCACAGATGCATGGACTTCTTCTGGGGTCACATGAAGAGTTTGGTGTACGAGATGCCCATTTCTTCAGTCGAAGACCTCGTTGCTCGAATATCTGTAGCTGCCTGGAGGATGAGTGACATTTCAGGAATCTTCCAGAACATAAGGAATTCCTTGCAGTGCCACTGTCAGGTGACTTCTGTTCATAATTTCGAACACCCTTTGTAGCACAACATTTCAATAAAATGTTTTCTGTGCCATTAAAGTGTTGCAGTTTCTTTCTTTTTCTCTACTTAAACTGAGGAATTAAAACTGTGCATGGAATTTTCTCTTTCCTCATTGCTCCCACTGGCTAGTTATCAGGAAAAATAGAGATCGAATTTCTGTGAAGGCATTGCTGATTTATTCTGTTCACTGCTTTGAAAAGCATATTACACTCTAAAGTGATGCCTGACTCAAATGTGGGTGGTGATAAATTGCCAATACTTGGGTTTGGTGACTGGATCTCCCTCCTTCCCAGCCACCCTTTAATTGGAATAAAGCACAGTCAGTCAGCAGTCAGGACGTTTGGCATTCAAAACCTGGTGACAGCATCAATGATTTCTCCCACTTTTAATTCGAAATGATTTCTTAATCCCTCTGCAACTCCACTCATTAGGAAATCCCCCTCAAAAAGCACCAAGGAGCAGTTGGAATTCAGTGAAACTTTATAAAATGTAAACATAATGGTGATATATAAAAGTTATTACAGTATTAGAACACAAGGATAAGTTTATTGGGAAAATTATATAATTAAAAGGAGGCTTTAATATCTTATTAGACTGTCGTTAACCATGATATGTTGAACAGTAGGCATGCATATGGCATTCTGCGATACAATCCACAGATGTTGCAATGGGCTCCTAGAACTTACACATTGGCAGGATGATGAAGTTAACATCCTGCCTGGTCCCATAAATGCTTGACTGGCGATAAATTTGGTGATCAGATAGGCCAAAGTGCATTCAACTGGTGAAGGTATTCTTCAGAAATTCTTGCTGTATGAAAAGCATTATAATATTGAAAAATGCTTGTTGGAAGCCCTGCTGTAAGAAGCAACACATATAGTCATAGGATATCCAGCACATATTACTGAGTCATTAATATCTCTCATATTATTATTAGGGGTGACCAATGGTCATATGCAGTTCTAGAACAAGAAAGCACCTCCTAAATGCTAGATTAGAATGACCTAGATGGCATGCAACTCATTGAAATCCTACAAACTTCTCTGTCTAAGGGTATGCTTCATCTCAAAATCTGTTAGCTGGCATTTTGATTTAAACACATGTTTAGCAATCAATGATCTCTAAAAAAAAAAATGAATAAAAAAATAGACTATATAAAGTAGTCTCAGAATTGTTGCAAAGGAGAATTGATAGCATTATCACAAGTTTTGCCAATGAGATCCAGCATCAATCATTTCATAACTGCAATCATTTAAATATTTGCTTCAGACAGAATTGCATGCTGAGTTTGTAGTGATCCAACACTCACATCTGGGTACTTTTATCTCGGTGACTAATGCTTTATTCAAACAATTTAATAACATTAATTGTTGTTAAAAAGCTTTGTGGTTTAAAGCATTCACACCCATTTAAAGGGTTTAAGCCACAGATGATCAGGGAAGGAGAAGTTGCATATGTGTAAATGTGTAGCTGACTCAGTGACATCTTTGATGTTTGCATTGCTGTGATTGGTAGCTCTTATACCAACTTGGCATGAAGTTGAAAAGTTAGAACTTTTAGGCAAAATCCTTACACCAACTTTTTGATATAGCAAGGTCTGGTTGCTTAGCATCAAAGCTTGGCATAGACATTTTATGACTTCAAAAGCACTATGTGAATGAAGCTCAAGTATCACAATCCCACTAACACAAGGAATTCCAAAAGCACATCTTTATCTTAGGTTAAACCAATGGCCCTCAAACTGTGTGTTGCGGCACCCCAGCCTTTTCACAGGGATGCCACGAAGTATTGCAAAAAGTTTCATAATTGACTAAACCAAGACATTTGGCCTAACTAAGCAAAAAACAAAGTGAGAAGCTAAAAATATCTTTTTTTTTTTTTTTTTTTTTTTTTTTTTTTTTTTTTTTTTTGTAGTTTGTTTTCACCTGATAAAAATAAAATCACTAGCACAGAATATTCTTGCAAGTGCAAGGCGGCAAAGCTGCGTTTTCTCGATCGCGTCACATGATCATGCTATAACCGAAGACAATCTACCCTGAGAACATGTACATGGCTAGAATGATTTTCATGGATCATTCCGTAAAAAGAAACTATAAACTTTTCTTTATATTGTTGCTATTATATATGCAGTTAGCTCATTATGCTGCTTGATGCAGGTTTGCCTATATTGACTTTGAGTTTTTTTCCTCTTTACTTGTAGTCAAAAATCCATCATTTTCTTTCATGTGATTTATGCTTGTCACAGAAATGTCAGTCAAATCAGCAGCAAAAGTAATAATTTGTTTACTGGATTTATTAGGAAGATGCTTCTGTATTTGATAAAAACATTCAAAACGATAATCTTAGCGAAACTAAGTAGTGGTTTTCTAGCTTTACGAGGTTTTGATATTACATAGTACATATGTCAAAGATGAAGCAGAAAGCTTAAAAGTTGCTTTTCTTCTCCTTCAGTGAACAAATGAACGCTTTAATTG
Organism: Stegodyphus mimosarum; assembly: GCA_000611955.2. Taxonomy (NCBI): domain Eukaryota; kingdom Metazoa; phylum Arthropoda; class Arachnida; order Araneae; family Eresidae; genus Stegodyphus; species Stegodyphus mimosarum. The sequence continues at coordinate 257,830 of KK119923.1, read as the reverse complement.
CTTTCTTCACTGACATTAGGGTAAAGGCAAGGTTATTGGAATTTGCAGTTTCACCAATAATGCGTAAAAAAGGGGTCATTAAATGACTGATACAGTAGAAGTCCAGAAATACGCAATGCTTGGGACCAGAGGTTGTGCGGATTTCAGGACAGAAAAGCCAAATCATAATATTCAGACTAAAAGTGCAAAATAAATAAAGCATATTAGATACATTTACTTAAATTATTATGTACAATAATATACATTATTTAACTATTTTAGTGATTACAGGAATATTTTAAATCATTAAGGACATATACAATAGAGACGTGTAAAAATAAGGGATACTAGTAAAGTATAAAATATTTAATTTTTTTTACTTGTTTCAAACATTTTTCTGATAGAGGTTTGTTTTATAACTTAAGGTACTCTAGAGTAAGTTTTTTTTTTTTTGTAAATTCTACAGGGTCATAATCTCTTGCTCTGTGACACAGCTTTGTTGTTCTAAATGTTTTAGGTATTTTTCACCATATTCCAAACCCTCATTAAAAGATATTTTCTCACTACTATCAAATTCATTATCTGTGTTGGTGTCGGAATCGTTTTCTTGCTGTGGTGACTTTAAAACAGAGCCAATGATTTCATCATCTGTTATCTGATATGCCGGTGTTGGCTCATCTGAACACATCATCCATACTAAAAACTTCTGGGCTTTTTTTCTGCCACTAACACAGAATCATTATTATTCGGTAATTATGACGTCATTATTGGATGAATATTTTTTCTTCGGTGTTTCATACTCCATTCTGCGGTTTCTGGAATCTATAACTTCAATGTTTATATTTTGAGAGGCAGTGCGGAATTCAGGTCGGCGGATTTTTGGTATTTGACTGTATCATATTACCAAGTTTTTAATAAAAAGCTGGATGCAGCATAATCTATCATTTCAGATATATTTTTTCATTTTATTGTCTTTGCTTAACTACATTCATATTTCATAGTGTAATTTTTACAATATGACATCTCGAAATGGTAGAACTATATTCTATGGCAGATGCATACACTTTCTACTACATACAGAGTTCTAAACTTAGGCTGATCCTTAGTATAGATACATCGAGGTGTTTAGACCCTTTGTGAGAGATTTGGACTGTTCTGGAAGATCATACAGAAGGTATATAAGCAAGCATTGCCAACTCCACGCCCTCTATACCTTGCATCTTGTCCTCCGGACACACTCATGCATTTCCTATACTTCCAGTGTTCTTAATATTTCAGCCGGTATATAGCTTGCTTTCTGCAAGGTACACACAGCAATAGTTGAAGAAGGAAAGGAAAGGAAATCAATTTAATCAGTCAGCTTAAAATCTAAGTCTGGTGAAATTAAACTCAGCGCTTCACACTGTAGTGTGCGTACGGGTTCATAATGGATTGAATGTACACAGGTCCGATGATAGGTTAATAAAATTCATTTTTATCAAATGAAACACTTCAAAGTTCTGGAATTTTCTACAGAAATACTCGTAAGGTGTTCACAGTATCACAGATTACAATCAGTAGTTACACTTCAAACTACTAAGAATGTTAAATACAACACAATGTAAAGTGCACCTAAAGAGAAAGCTAATGCAGAGCTATCTCAGTTCAGGGTGAACGAACAGCTTGCAACATTAATAACTGAGAGCAGATGTTCTCTCCAACCTTACATAGTTTTCAACTGGCCGCTGAGATATTTCTTGAAATTACTTGAAATATACGTAGGTCCAATTATGATTGCAGCTAATATATTGATCAACTACATTTATTCAATTACAATACCTATTATGGTGATATAGGCACCAGACGAAAATGTAGCCATAGACTTTTGGCAACAAGATAAGTTGCCAAAACCATTGTCAGCTTGCTGATATCTCGCCAAATTACTGAGATACCCAGTCACTCAATGTTAAATGGACTTGGCCCTGTATCCATACTTTTCTGGCATAGTTTACCTCTCTAGATTTTTCATGTTACATTATGCAGCAAAATACAACAATTTCACATATGACTGTGCTAAAATCATCTATCAATGTACAGAATTCATAACAGTATAAGTAAAAAGTGATATATTTAAATTATTTCATGTTACATAGTTAATGTATATTATTTCTTGTCTGTTGTCTTTGATAAACAGTTTTGTGATTTCCTGCTCTTGTGTCTTTGTAAATTTGAAATAAATGTAATAGTGCAGATAAAGAAAGTGTGGCTTTAACCAATGGCATGACCATGAAGAAACGAAAACATCGTAAATATGATGACAGCTATTTACAGTTTGGTTTTATGTCGACATTAATGAATGGTGAAGAGAGATCCCCGATGCACACTGTATATTAAAATTTTGGCAGTAGAGTGTATGCTTCCAAATAAATTGAAGTGCCATTTAGAAGCTAATCACTAAGGTATGGTTGGCAAACTTCATAAATTTTTACCAGGAAGTTAAAAGAATTGAACAAACTCTTAGGACAGCATCAATGCCAAACAATATTTCTTGTAGATTTTAACTATATTTGATAAATGTTTTAAAACAAAAAGGGCCCATTAAAAGAAATTAAAAGTAAAATAAATTTAGATTATCTTACAAACAGGAAAAATAAATTTTTTAAAGCCTCTTTAAAAAAAAAAATTATTTTGAAACATCATAAATGCTTACATTCGATAATGCAAACCAAGCAGAAAATTACAGGTTGCATTGCTGCAGGTTCAGAAATAACAATATATATAGGAAAGAAAATGCAATGTCTTAATTGTGCAGGGCAATAATCAAAAAAGAAAAATAGAAAAATAGTGTGCAACATATAATTGACTAATATACATCTGATATACAGAATAAGCACAATCTTAATACAAGTCTGTTTTTAGATCCTAACTCTACTGATGTTCTTTTTTTTTGGGGGGGGGGTATTTTTTCTGAGCCTAACCACTACATTATGAAGAAAGATGTAAGAAAATAATATATAAAATATTGTAAAGAAATTATACTCATATTTCAATTTTTCTAATCAATGGGGGCATAATAATTGAGACATTTATTTTCTAGTAAATAACATCATTTACTAATGAAAAATTTGCAAATTAACCAATTTTTTTAAAACTACAAAGCCAAAATTAAGAATACTGCATAAAAATTATATATCCCCAAAGGATGGGTTATCAAAATCTCCACTTAATCTCTAATTCATCGCACAGAAATAAGAAACTGGTTGTTTACTGCTTGTTAAACCTTTAGCCCCTTGAAGAGCAATATGATACATTGAAAAAAAAAAAAACTTTTAGTACATTGGTCACGTCTTTTTGATGTTCTTCGTGTGATTATTTTTTTTCAGAGATTTATGGAATAAAGTTACATCAAACATTACCAGTACCTGATAAGTGAACTTTTATCACCAAGAAGTGCTATATACCTACTTTCACATATAATTGTAAAACAGATACTGTAGAAGATGGAATGAAAAACCTACCAGTTTTCATATCATATATACACAACATTTATTAATTGACTTTCAGGTATAAAGTAATGATGATGAAAGAAGCAATGGATCCTATGATGAATAAGAGGAGGAAATAAAGCAAATACCACCTGCAAACGCTTTTCTGGATTAAAAAAAAAAAAGAAATGTAGCATAAATTAGAAGACTGTGTACTTAATGGGTTTCCAAAAAAATCAATAAAGAAGTCTTACATGATACCTTTCAGATTTTATCATTTCTTTACTTGCACCTTGCTCTATGGCTATAAATATACTGGCAGGATGTAATATTTGATTTATCCTTTTTTATTTCTATATCCATAGTTTAAATTAAAGCATCTGTTTATAGTAACTGTGCTATTTTCATTAATGTCACCATAACCATATCACTTTTTTTCATGTTTTATTGAAGGCCCCCCCCAAAATACACCTATTAATTCTTGAAACAGTACATCATACTATAGTACAGAAAATGAATTTCATCATTCTTCACTTGCTTTTAGCAAATTAAGCTAAAATATAAAAATCACCTACTTTGACGCAGACAAGAAAGAGTATGCAACAGTATACAACAAGCAGTATAATGTACTGAAAAGGATACACTATTTAATGCTAGCAATGTCTTACAATGCATAATTGAGTTCAGTCAGTTTGTCAATATTTATGTATGTAATGGAAATATCCAGTTTTATATAACTTTTATTATTATTATCTGTGCTAAGTTTTGGATCACATATTACTTGCAGCTATACAGATCGTACCACTTATCCAATTGCTATTTTAAACAGTAATTTATTTGAAAGGATTCTAAGGTATTTCTACAGCCTTCTTGGATGGCTTTGTGGTATAGTGGTCAGAATGCTCGGCACGTATTCGAGAGGTCCGAGGTTTGAATCCCGGTGAGGGTATTGCTCATTTCTCATCTTTCCTGCTTCAAAATAAACCTAATGACTCTAGAGTGATGCCCAAAGCAAAACTAAACTAAAAAAAAAAAAAAGAGGGAGGGAGAAAAGTTTAAATTTTAAATTACATCCAAAAGGGCGTTTTTTTAACATTTTGTGTGTTACCTTTATTTATTAAACATCACGTTCTTCGCACTTAAACCATAAAATTCCGTTCAACAGCAATATCGCAAAATGATTTTAAAATGAGTATATCTTTAGAATTTCCGATACACAGTTCCGAGCACTTTAGATAAAAAGGTCCACCCCGTAGAGTGTTGCCACTGCTCGCTTTTGAATCGTTTGAGTTTCTTCATCAAAAATTCGTTAAAGTTTTACAAAATATGAAATACGTAATAAAACAAATTCCAAATTTGGACACCCAGATGCCCATATTCGGGTGGAAACACATGTTATTCAAAATTGGATGGCTCTAGGTACCGTCGTTTTATCCCATTTGGAGAAATATATATACATTTATGCAGATTCTTCCATAATTTAATTTCTTTAACTATAATACAGTGCTGCAGGATTTGGTGGCAACAGTTTGAAAAGTGATTCAGACTTTTAATATTTCCAACGCAAAATGAAAACAATAGTCCTTCAGGGACAAAGCCCCTTTGGACTAAAAAGTGGTGGATGATGATTCTCCATCACCAGGATTTACCGATTGGGTTCCCTAATCCCCAGTTGCCCTTTGAAAAGGGGAGTATATAAGGTATTTCTCCAGCCTTCTTAGCATGCTTTCATGGTGTAGTGGTCAACATGCTCGGAGCGTATTTGAGAGGTCTGAGGTTCGAATGCCGGCAAGGGCATGGCTCATTTCTCATCTCTCCAGCTTCAAAATAAACCTAATGACCCTACAGGATAATTTGTGTTGAATCTATTGTCATTAATGTATTTATCACCTAGATGGTATTATTACAGTAGAAGTCCAGAAATTCACAATGGTTGGGACCAGAGGTTGTGCGGATTTTAGGACAGAAAAGGTAAATCATAATATTCAGACAAAAAGCGCAAAATAAATAAGGCATATTAGGTACACTTACTTAAATTATTATGTACAATAATATACATTATTACATAAATTTATTATATGCATTAAATTATTCTATAGATATATTTATTATATTATTCATTTATATTAGAGATTACAGGAATATTTTAAAACATTAAGGACATGTACAATAAAGACATGTAAAAATAAGGGATATTAATGAAGCATAAAATATTTCTATTACACAGTCCAGTCACATTAATGTGACCATCTGTCAAAAGCCAGAATAACCACCTTTCGCAGAGCGGACTGCTGCGAGACGTGCAGGAAGAGAGTCACATAGGTCCCTGAAGGTGTTCTCTGGGATGTTGAGCCATGCCGACTCTAATGCCGTGGCCAGCTGCGCTAGATTACGCGGTTGAGGATCCATGGCGCGAACAACTCGATCGAGATGGTCCCACAGATGCTCGATTGGGTTTAAGTCAGGTGAGTTTGCTGGCCAGGGGAGGACGGTAAACTCATCCTGGTGCTCTTCGAACCACGCACGTACACTGGCAGCTGTATGGCACCTCGCATTGTCCTGCTGGAAGATGCCATCATCCTGAGGAAAAACAATGCGCATGTAGGGGTGAACATGGTCCGCAAGGACAGATGCGTACTTGTATTGATCCATTGTGCCTTCCACAATGATCAGTGAACCTAGAGAATGCCAGGAAAACATTCCCCAGACCATAATGCTCCCGCCTCCAGCTTGGACCGTTCCGGCAATGGTTGCAGGGTGGTTCCTTTCAGAGGTTTCACGCCTTATACGCCAACGTCCATCTGTCCGATGGAGCATAAAACGCGATTCATCCGAAAACGCAACCTGTCGCCACTCAGTGGACGTCCAGCTGCTGTACTGGCGTGCAAATTCTAGCCTTCGCCGTCGATGAACAGCAGTCAGCATAGGTGCACGAACCAGGCGTCTGCTTCGGAGGCCCAGACGCAGCAATGTTCGCTGAATAGTACTTTGGGAGACACTTTTGGTAGCCCCTTGGTTCATTTTGGTGGTCAGTTGCTCAACGGTAGCCCGTCTATCTGCCCGAACGCATCTCCGCAACCGTCGTTCGCCTCTGTCATCTATGGCCCGTGGTGCACCACATTTGCCACGTCGCTGATTTTGGACAGTCCCATTTTGCCATGCACGGTACACTTTTACCACGGCGGCACGCGAACAGTTCACAAACTCAGCCATTTCGGAAATGCTTCCACCCTTGGCCCGAAAGCCAATGTTCATGCCCTTTTGGAAGTCGGATAAATCGCTTCGTTTCTGCATTACGCCAACGATTGAAATGTTTTCCGAAGCCCTCACACACCCTTTATATACGCTCAACTGCACTGTGCTGCCACCTGCCTTCTGTGATTGGTTATTTAACTCTGACATGGAAAGTACGTGGTAGTCACATTAATGTGACTGGACTGTGTATATTTATATTTTTTTACCTGTTTCAAACATTTTTCTAATAGAGGTTTGTTTTAAAACTTTACGGTGTTCCAGAATAAGTTTTTCTTGTAAATTCTATAGGGTCATAATCTCTTGCTCTGTGACACAGCTCTGTTGTTCTAAATACTTTAGGTATTTTTCACCATGTTCCAAACCCTCATTAAAAGATATTTTCTCATTCCTATCAAATTCACTATCTGTGTTGGTGTCGGAATCGTTTTCTTGCTGTGGCGACTTTAAAACAGAGCCAATGATTTCATCATCGGTTATCTGATATGCCGGTGTTGGCTCATCTGAACACATCATCCATACTAAAAACTTCTTCTGGGCTTTTTTTCTGCCACTAACACAGAATCATTATTATTCGGTAATTATGACGTCATTAGCGGATAAATATTTTTTCTTCGGATTTCATTCTCCATGTTGCGGTTTCTGGAACCTATAAATTGAATATTTATATTTTGAGAGGCAATGCGGATTTCAGGAGTTGGTGGATTTTCGGTATTTCACTGTACTAGCACTTAGAATTCTGAATCTGTTTACACTACAAATGAGTGCTCTGGTTTTAAGTCTTGTTAATTTCTTACCATGAATATCCTTCAACATATCAACTAAAATATCAAGAAGCTTACCTATGCTTTAAAATACAGGTTTATCGAAAACACTAAATGAATGAATTAATGTAAAGACACTGTATTTGGCACTATAGGATCAGACTGTCACATAAAAACAAAATGAGATTTTAAAGTCTACAGCACTAAATAAAAGCTGTAAAAATTCAGTTACAAAATTTTATTAATAATCATTAATGGATGCATTCTTTCCTCTTTTAAGCTTTGTTCTACCATTTACATCACAATAATATATATATATAAATATAATTAAAGGGATCCTTTTAAAATTCTTATATTTCAAATTAAGAATTATAATTTGAAGTCTAAATAAATTCCAATTTACAAATTCATAATTTTTATGTAATATTAAAAAAATTAATTTAAAGAAGTTTTAGAAAAATTTTTAAAATGTAAAAAATTTTCAATATTACTTAATTACAAATCTGTAAACTGGAATTTATTTAGACTTCAAATTATAATTTTTAATTTAATTTGAAATATAAGAATTTTAATAGGAGTATTACCCCTTTAATTTTAATTATGTTTAATTAAATCACTGCAGCCTAGGCACAGGATTCTAAATAGTCCTTCCTTACATTTGATTATCCGTTAATATTTTTACATATATATATGTTTATATACCTCAAGGTTGGTACGTATTGCTGGCTCTCTCAGAAATTGATTTCTGTAGTTTGACAATGGCCAAATCCCAAGATCACATTTAAGAAGCACAATCTGTATATAAGATATCTTTCATTTATTAAGTTTACTAAGATCTTCATATGGAGATTTATTTAAGTAACAATATTTTTTGTTTCCTTGTGTATTTTTGTGCCTATTTTAGTGTCTCCTGATTTCATGAATTTTATTATAGGCCCTGGATTTTATGTCAAACTCAGATTTGATTGCATTTATGGTCTTTATTTTACCAAATACTAAATAAATAATTTATTGATTAAATGAAATTTGTAATTAAAAATTTATAAAAACATTTGGTTTATTGTTGTTTCATTTTGCAATGATGATTGTAAGAAATGAGTAATTTATTATTTTAAAGATTTATCAACATTAAACTTTTTTTTCAGATATCAAATGTTAAATTTTCCTATGTCACTTAAAATAAGAAGAGATTCATCTCTTTGAATTTCATATAAACCAGCATAAAATTATACTAATTCACATGAAAAAGAATGAAGATTAGTTATTTATTTTCTATTCTGAACTTTCACGTTACAGAAAATATTCCTTGTACTATAACATTGCATTTAATATATAATTAGAATATTTAAAATAAACTTAGGAAAAAGAGAGAGGAAGGATTAAAAATATTTTCACACATATCCATTCAAGCCAATAAAACAGATATATAGTTTTATGTGATATTTAATATCACACCTAAAAAATTATTATTATTATTATTATTATTTCAATTTATTTTACTCTTATTGTTAATGCAATTTCTAAACTACACATAACACGAACTGCTTAATGAAGTTACAAGCTACATATGGGTCCACAATTTAAAACAACATAAAAAAAATTAGATTATTTACCTCGTATTATCACAATGTTCTTACTTGATTTCACACATAAATTAAAAAGACACATATTGATCAATCTGCAAATGAAAATTTATAATCATTCTGTCTGTTTCTAATGGAGTTTCTAAATATTTCTTTATCGCAGATAAGCAGGTGCAACTTGTAACACTAGCTTCAAAGCAGAGCCAGGTAGACAGCAGTGAGAGGAAGGGAAAAGAAGTGGAAGCAGTAGTAGTTTTATCTGTCTGCAGGCACAGCACATTTTCTAGAGGAATGAACAAATACACTACTTCCTCATTTTAATGATGGATGTGTTCCTAGAAAGTTGTGCATGAACAGGAAAAGAATGCCCTATTAATTTGAATATACTGATAATAAATAAACTTTTATGAATATCCAAATAAAAATAAAACTTAAAATAATTAGTATCTGTTGATTAAAATGTTAGTTATTAAAAGAAAAGAAATCTGAAAGTAAAAAAAGAAAAAAAACAGCAAAACTAAGAAGAAAGCTTGGCATTTAAAGGGAAAAAAATTTAGAATAAATATGAAGAATAGTCAGTTAAATGGTTATCAATTATGCAAAGCATTTGAGGGCATATTCCTAGTAAAAAATGTTTTCATAGAAGAGTTTCCAACAGAAAACGTCTCATATTTATAACATAAATTGGGAGAACTAAGAAAACACACATGCACCAGCTTGTAAGCCACTAGACACCAGAGCTTTAGAAGAAACTAGTGATGTTAAAGGACTTATATATTAAGATGCCTAATACGATATGCAATCTCATGAAGTTGATGAATAGAGCTGACAAAACTCCTTGCTATTAAATAAACAACAATGAATATTTCATTAGGTAAATGTGTCTTCATTTTTTGAATTTTTTTTTAAAATTAAAACAAAGCTGTTTATATTCTATTATTTTAAACTTCTTTAAGGTAAGGAATGTAGAAATCTAATATTTGGCAGGAAGGAAAAATTACAAAAGCATATTAAGCACATTGATATGACGTACGTGTTAGGAATGTAACAATAAATGTAAATTTTGTCAGACATGGTGTAAAGATGTGAATGAGAAATATCTGAATGCTTGGACTGTGATGGACAGACTACTCCAGTTCAGTTTTGTTGGTATGCATTCACCTTACTCTTTAGATCAGTTTCAAAAGAGCATATTCTGTGGCAAAAACCCAGGAAAACTGCATATAATAAAATTATTAATGATTTCAGTATACAACAGATGGCAGCAATCATTACAACTTTATAATTCTGATTATAACTTTATAGTTCTAATTATAATTGGCACAAGAATATAAATTTTTTTATATTATTGGTTGCACAGCAAAAGAAGTAAATAGCAAACTTACGATTTTCTTTAGCGTTTTAATATATGAATTATTTTATTACAGTGTTCCAGTGATACTTTTTTTTTTATAAATATGTCACTAGTTTTGTTGATAACCTTGTACATGTCAGATTATTACTTTGTCAACTAAAAATAATGGCTGCGCTTAAAACTTTATCTGACTTAGCTAGCAATATAATTACACATAGTATCTAATAACTATCAGGTACAGTATCCAACATCAGTATCATTAAATTAGTGAAATTTCATATTAAAATATAAAAATGACTTTATTGAAATTACAGCTTCTCAGCAGTTCACTTATCACTATCATAAGTGCAAACCATTCAAGCTTGCATTTTTAAAGCAAGCAGATAAACTTTTCTCAAATGATAAAAAATAAAACTATAAATTCATAACTTATGAGCAGTGTGATTCACAACAAATTTGTTAAGATTAAGAATGCAAATAAAAGAGTTAACAAAGATAATAATGACTAAACATCAGGAGAAAAACTTATACAAAGCTTTCTTAACAGAAGGGGGTTGAAAGTTTGTTCAAAGTGAAAAGGTCAAATCTTTCAAATTCAAATTTAAAAAATCAGAACATTCAAATTCAAATTTAAAAAATCAGAACTTGCTCAAATTTTTACCTTATGATATCATCAAACATTGAGAATTTATAGTCAGATTAGCAAATCAACCAGTAGAAATCTGAAACAGAAGGGGGTTGAAACAGAAGGGGGTTGAAAGTTTGTTCAAAGTGAAAAGGTCAAATCTTTCAAATTCAAATTTAAAAAATCAAAACATTCATAAAATCAGAACATTCAAATTCAAATTTAAAAAATCAGAACTTGCTCAAATTTTTACCTTATGATATCATCAAACATTGAGAATTTATAGTCAGATTAGCAAATCAACCAGTAGAAATCTGAAACAGAAGGGGGTTGAAACAGAAGGGGGTTGAAAGTTTGTTCAAAGTGAAAAGGTCAAATCTTTCAAATTCAAATTTAAAAAATCAAAACATTCAAATTCAAATTTAAAAAATCAGAACTTGCTCAAATTTTTACCTTATGATATCATCAAACATTGAAAATTTATAGTCAGATTAGCAAATCAACCAGTAGAAATCTGAAACTCAGTGAAATTTTATTTTTTCCTGTTGGTACTTAACAGTAATAAAATTTAAATATTTCTCATTGCTCCTGAACTGGATGGAGAAATAATTACTTAGTTGCCTTTAGCATAACAGCATTCCAGGATTGTGATTTTGCATTCTTGCAACCTTCATTATTCACAACCAACCAATATAACACATTTAAAAATGAAATAATAATAAAAAAACTTTAATCTCTACAGATGGAATTTAAATATACAGAAGATGCTTCCTCTCCCACCACTGTAAATATTTATGACTAGAGATACAATCATCAGTATACAATTTAAAGATTCATAATAACGATCAAAAGCTTGTTATGGCAAACCTAGCAACAGACACAGATAATAAATAATTACACCTCAACTACCCACTACCCCAGCTACAATCCTACACATCATGCTTCAAAGTATCAGTTTGTCAAGACAGTTCACCTTATGTAATTACAACCATATAATTTCTTTCAAAATTAAGATACAACACACGTCACTGCAGTTATGTAGCAAAATGATGACTTTCCTGACAGAATTTCATAGATCTGCAAGACTGTTAATGTAGTCATGCTATCATTTTATAACATATTTAATTAAATGCCTAACTATTAATTGCATTTTCACATTTAGCAATAATTACACGCATAGATTCATATTTTAAAAAGAAGAAAATTTTCAATTTCTTTGTTTTCTTATTCTTTTCCCATATAAAATAATATGAATTAAAAAAATAACGAAAATAGTCAAAGAAATTTGTGATGAAATCTGAATTTATATTAATGAATTATTATTATTCTATTATGGGTATAGTACTTTTTATATAAAAGCTCAGCCTGTTTATAGCAAATGAATATCATAATATCTGCACAACTAACATGCACAGTATTATATACGCAACAATGGGTACTCTTCTATTATCGGGACTGGATTCAGAAATGTATGCCTGTGCATATATGCGTGTGTGTATACACACACTTACATATGTATGCACAAATATACATGCATACTTGAACACATACATCCATACACTTCTGATAACATAAGAGTATCCAACAATGCTTAATGGCAACTTTAAATACTTGCAGTAAAATATTAAGGACCACAGATAATAAACATCCACTTATATTTTGGTAAAATCCCTATTTTATAAATTTACATGGCATTCATTAGCATCTATTTTAGAATATAATTAATTTCAGAAAAAGTACTATGTATTTAACAATTATTATTTTTAAACTTCTTACCTGCAAACTTGTCAATCCTAAGGGTCTATAATTTTAAAATGATTTTCTGAAATGTTTATTATTATTCATATTAACAGGAAATTTTATAAATCTAAGTACCAAAGAATGATGATCAATAGTAAATAAAAAATTAAATTGTTCGAAATTAATCATTTAAAGCATTCAGTTACTTTTATTTTAGGTAATACGAGGAATTTAGGATTACTGTAAATCAGTGTATGTTATACTTTTAAAAAGGTATAACATTATGTATAGATTTACAGTAATATAACTATATTAAACAGTTTTCTCCTAAATACAGACTTCTGTACTGCAAATGTGTCCATCATCTACCTAAAGCATATACACTGAGTTTAACTTTTTAATATGAATTTTTAATAGCTCCGAATATCTTCAATATATGTATCATTAGTTAGTAAAAAAAAAAAAATATTTATTCAAATGTAGAAATTCATTTCAAAATAAATTAATGTGGATAGCTGTGCAAATAACAATCTGCTGTAAAATTTTTTATTACAGCTAATTCTGAAATGACTATTATGAAAATTATGCATATGACATTCAATTTACACACTAAAAGCAACTGTGCACGTACATATTTCATGATGACAGAATCGATGAAAATTACAGCTCTCTTAAAATTTTATATGCATGCACGCCCAAATGCACACAAAAAAGCAGGTATTCATATACTTTCAAGATGATACAATGCAAGTTGCAAGCTTCTGAATGCACATGCAAATACAAAACTACAAACATGTACATGGCAAAGATTAAATACAAAGATTTCACACAACTTACTCTTTGAAAACAGATATATATAATTGTAATTAATGAAAGTTAAGTTACTTTCAAACAGATAACAATTCATATTTACAAATATTAAAATATTTTACATATATGTACATCATACTTAGTTTCTTGATAATGATACACAAATAAATTAGCACAGACTATTTTTGAAATTTAAATGATATTGGACTATGAAAAATTTTGTGGTTTTCAAAGGTAAAATTTTATTAAGTAACACATAATCAGTTCAAAACTTTATTGAACAATAAAATGACTATTTCATTCAATGATTTTCTGCCACTCCTTTTTTAAAAAATTCTATAGATTTAAAAGAAAAGAAACCACCAAATATAATTTTAACATAATTTTTTGATGGCTTTCAAAGATCTGAACTCTCTATTATTCAGGAAATTTTGAAATGACATAAAGAGACTGAAATCAGAAAGGTAAGTTCAAATGAATAAACCATTCCAGATGAATTCAGTTAAGTGTATATATTGAATTGTGAAGCATACATTATTATGACTGAGCACAATACCTTAACGACTGCTGTTTAACTTCTGAATGTTCTTAACAACTTCTGCCCTCAGAATTGCTAAACAAGAGCAGTATTGTTAGAATAAATAGTCCAATTAGGTGAAATAAATTATTTCTTTATAATCTTGTATATAAAAAGGATCATTTCTGGGAAGAGAAAGAATCTGGATGCCAATGAAGCAGGTCATTAGACTTATCCCACATCTTCTCCTCAAAATATTCTTGTAAAAGATCCACTCTCATTTCTAGTGAAGGGATTCAAGAAAGGACCTTTTTCATTTTGTTTTCAAGGGCAATTACACACTGAAACCTGGGCAATTTTTATGCTCCATCAAAGAATGGGATATCTAAATATTACAGTGGCTTACTTTCAAAGCATCTTTAATGATTACACGTACATGCTTTTCGAAATATTTAACTGATTCGAGTTCTCAAATTTCATTATGGTGGTTTCATGAATGACTTTTTTTAGTATTCATTTTAAAATAAAGGATATTCAGGGTCCTGATATAATTTTTTATGTTGAAATTTGGCATTTACACTTTTCAAACTATTTCTGAACATGCCACAGCCTAAATTAATGTTAATATCTACATCAGAAGTAATATAAAAATGCATGATTTGAGAAATTGCAGTGCTTTTTGAATAGCACATTGCAATTATTACCGAAGGAAAATGATATTTTACACTACAGCTTATTGATAAGAGACATAGCACAGATCACTTAACAATTAACACAACAAATTTATTTGATGCTATCTGATGTCATCCATAGTCAAATACAGTGTTAATATGAATAAGAAAATACTTGTTCTACAACAGCTTTATATTAAGCTCAGAATAGTCACAATCTTTAGAGATATATGCATAACCTTCAGCTTAAGTTTGTGAAAAACATGAACATTATTTTTATATCATAAATAGACACCTTTGATATTTTTAATAAGAATTACAGTATACTGTTTTTCACACTAATACTCACATTTTAACAACATTCATAATGATTGATATTTTTGTTCGGAAGTATAGTGGTAAATAAGAGATTATTTTAATTTTATAGTTTATTAATAATTTTAAGAAGACAATCGCTGATACATATTTAATATGTATTAACATAGTAACATAATATAATAACATATCAAATATGTATCAGTGATTGTCTTTTATTATCTAGATGTTTAAAAATATTATTTCTACTAAACTCCTTAAATTTTAAAGACTGTAATTAAAATTCAGTCAAATCTATTATTCTAGCTTAAAAATTTTTTATTAATAATGTTACTCT
>KK119923.1:196307-215804 GCA_000611955.2 Stegodyphus mimosarum | reverse complement strand
TGTCCTTGAACAAAATTTTAGTAGTAAAATTCTTCTTGCACTATGATGTAACAATCTAATAAATAATTTACACTCAGCTCATTATTATTCCAAAAACAAAATGCAGTTAGTGAAATATGTTAACACTTCTTGCATTTTAAAATTTGGTTTTTAATTATATATTTTAATTTCTTCACACAGTCTTAAAGCTTTATATTTTAATTCCTTTACACTCTCTTAGACTTTGAAAATTACTTTCAAACAGCTTTTTTTCACTTTAGGAAAATAGCATTATGTTTAAATTATATTTTTATACAATTTACAGAATAGTGTACAATACCAGAATGCTGTAGAACTTTGTTATTCAAATTCTAATTGTCTGGATAGTCTAAAGTCTGATTTAAAATTAAACTTGCTACTTATTTTTGCATTAAAATTTTTTTCCACCAATTTAAATACAATATTTAAAATTGCACTCTATATTAAATTTTTATGAAGTTATTAACCTAATTTAGATGACTGTGCAGTTCGGTTAGGCTAATTAATTAAGGCAAAGAAACCTAGGCTTATTTGCTTACAGGAAGGAAAGCCTTCATGGCGAATTTTCTAAAGAAAATTGACTCACATCCAAATTACACTTAGCAGAACCATGAGAACTCCCAAGTAACCAGCCAGTTTATCAGGATTCTCAGGGCTGAATTACCAGCAATCAGTTTGGCCAGTGGTGGGCTTGTTGACTAAATGTAACATGTTTATGGGCTTACAATAAAATACATATTGCTAAGGCAATAAATATGCCACAGGTATTTATTTATTTAATTCAGTAACATCTTTGTTGAAATAAAACAAAATAAATACAAAAATCCGTCATTAAGATTACAGCAAATATGCATTTGGTTCCCATGTAGTTTGAGTAATAACAGCTCCACTGCAATGTTATTCCATTACATTAAAAATACTTACATAGGTTTCGGTTTAAAATTTCTTAGCAATTTCATTATTATTATTTGAATGGATAATGATATTGACATAAGAGAATCTTTGTTTGAGAAGATTCAAATTTATTGGACATCGACAGAATTTGAGAAACTCCACAAAAAAATTTCAAAATCTACTTTTTTGCATAATATTTTACAGAAGCACAAAGGATGCAAAATGATTTAAAATATTTTGTTACACATATCTACTTCAGGAAATGGTGGATGCAATGTAATAAAAATAAATTTGGAAAAAACAAATTAAAATAAATAAAAATTATCTTAGTACTCTGCAGCATATTAATGCTGAATATATGTAAGTTCATAAATGCTGTGGGAAGTAAAAGAAGTATCTGACAGTTACTGACAGAAACCCTGATATATTAAACCCTTTCAAGATGGGTGTCCCATATATGCATTCCCTACAAGCAACTTTCCACATCTGAGCATCCCGCCCAAGCATCACCAGAGAAAGAGCGTGATTGATGGGTGATGCGTATATGCATTTTAAGAAGAAACACCTTAAACACAAGCATTTTAAGACCATTAGATGGCATCCTATGCCCATTACTTTTGAACTGAATATAATTTCAGCATCCTAACCTACACTTTGATCACATTCTGCATAATGTTGTCAACTGTGGTGGAGGAGGGGGAAAAGTGAAATGTAAACAAACAGAGCAGCTTGGCTCTTTAATTCACACGTGATAATAAACAGTTGTTTTTCTGACATCCCTTCAAATTCTCTTTTTAATCTTCTTTTTTTCATTACTATGTAGTGTCTTTTACAGTTATTATTTGAGGTTATGCTCTACGTAACTTCTAGCTCTTATATTTCGCATACTTCCCTTTTTATTTCGGAAAGCCTTGACTTCAGCTTATTATAGCAAGCAAGCATTATTTATCAGAAGGAGGATATACTTATACGGTAAATGAGGCAGTTAGTGACATGAATGAGAGTGATGATTCCTTTTCTAAAATAAGAGTTTTAGCAATTCTAATATGGGCATTTTGTAAGACTGAGCTCAATGAATATCTGCCTTCCGCATCCCATACCAGATGCTGTTACTTCTTCTTGTAAATAGTTTTTCTGGTATTTTTAAATTAATTTCAAAGTTTTTAATGTATTTTGTCAATTAAACTTTGGAATAATTTGAATAGAACTTCCGAAAATTATTTCTCAATGTAAGCAAATTTTTTTTATATATTTTCAAGTAATATAAAGAGGAAAATTCATAAATGCTACTTTTAACATATATGATAGCTTAAATAATAATCTAAAGTAGTACCAAAAATTATGATGTTTGCACTTAAACTTTTTTGGGGATTTTTTGGTCTAAAGTTAGGCTTAGCAATGCAAAACCCCCATGCTGCAGGACAATTCCTTTTGATGCCCATTCATCTTGAGGGAATGTGTCGAAAATAAAGCCATCTTGAAAGGATTAATGATAAAAAACGCTAAAAATTTGCTTCATAACTGCATCTGCTGCACATTAAAAATATGTGTAATGCCAAGGAATAAAGTTCACACTACATTAAAAATCTTGAAAAATAAGTTTCTTATTCATACAGGAAAAGCAACAGAAGAAATAAGTAGTTATATGTTAATAAAAAAAAAAAAAAAAAAAAAAAAAAAACACTACACTCCTTTCAGTAATAGAATTAATTTCAAGACAGTTCCCAAAATTAATACCTTGGGCAAAGATAATCCTTGCTTAACTGCAAATTATCATCATAACCAAATTTTCTTAAAACAGCCCAAGTAGTTTCATGTCTTCCTCTTTGAATAAATAAAATGTGCAAAAAAAGGAAACCTGAAAACAAGAAAAATATAATAAAATTCAAGATAATCAAGTATGTGTGAAATTCAAAATCAAGCAATTAAATTTTAGTTATTAAAAAGATGATTCTCTAAATTCAAGAAAACAATCACTAGTTGGATTGAGAAAATCAGATTGAGAAAAATAAAAATTTTTTTCAGTTCAGAAGACTTTTCTGACAAAGCAAGTTTTGAATCATAAAATAATTGTTTTTCAAATACATTAAACATTCCTATCCTGAATACAAGGAAAGCTTTTTTGTACTTTTTGAAAACTGCTTCAGAGACACGAAAAACTTACACAAATTTAAAACAAGAGAGAGTTTACATACTGTTGTGTGCATACAGGTTTATAATAGATTGAGTGCACAAGTTCGATAATAGGTTAATAAAATTACTCTTATCAAAAGACATATATCAGAATGCTTGAATTTTCCTCAGAGATATCCACAAAAGTGTTTACAATATCACACAGAATAATCAGCAGTTATACTTCAAATGACTAAACACATTAAAATACAATGCAATGCAAAGTATTATCTAAAGAGAAAGCTAATTCAGATAGCTCAGTTCACACGGAACTAAACAAATCGCAAGAACAATAACTAAGCAACTGACAACTTCTTTGGCCTAAGTAGTTTCAAACAGCTGCACAAGTTCTTTCTAGTAATTTCTGCTTCTCGAGATATCTAGAAAGCAAAAAGAGTGTGGAATTATGGTTACAGCTAACATATTAGTCAATTACATTTATACAATTTCAATACAAATTACCAAGATATCCATTTACTCAATGTTAAGTGCATGTGCTCCAGTATTTTAACTTTTCTGGCATAGCTTTCTCTTAAAATTTGTCTTGCGCTGTACTGCACTGGGAAATATGGCAATTTTAATTGTAATTCTACTAAAATTAGCTATCTAAATATAAATTTGTAACACTGCCCCTTTCCCAAGGACTGCATATCCTAGGCAGTACAATCCCTAGACAGGAAACCATACTTACAACTAAGGCATCAATGCAATAATAAATATTAAAATACAATTAACAAACAACAAACAGTAACTGCAATAAGTAACATAAAGCAAATCAAATACTAAATCAATAAATGAGTGCACAAATTTACAAACAAATAGGACCATGGTCTAATACTATTTACATTATATACACTATGTACTGTGGCCATAGTAAGGAGCTAGCCTGTTCATAATGAACGACTTTAGGCTTAGAATTCGATGACTTACAGATCTGAACTATGATGATGCAATGCAAAGCATTATCTAAAGATAAAGCTAATTCAGATATCTTAGTTCACACAGAACTAAACAAATTGCAAGAACAATAACTAAGCAACTGAACTGAGATGCTTTTTCTTTGGCCTTAAATAGTTTCAACAGACCACGTGAGATCTTTTTAGTAATTTCTGCTTCTGGAGAGGAAAAAGAACGTGGAATTACGGTTACAGCTAACATATTGTCAATTATATTTATTCACTTTCAATTCAAATTACCGAAATACCCATTTATTCAATGTTAAATGCATGTGCTTCTTTATTTTTACTTTTCCAGCATAGCTTAAAATTTGTCTTGCGTTGCATTGCACATGGAAATACAGTCAAATACTGAATATACGCCAACTCCTGAAATCCGCATTGCTTCGTAAAATATAAACATTCAATTTAGAGGTTTCAGAAGCCGCAAAATGGAGAATGAAATACTGAAGAAAAGATATTTATCCAATAATGATGTCATAATTGCCGAATAATAATGATTCTGTGTTAGTGGCAGAAACAAATCTTAGCCCAGAAGAGGTTTTTAATATGGATGATGTGTTCAGATGAGCTAACACTGGCATATCAGATGGCCGATGATGAAATCTTTGGCTTTGTTTTGAACTCGTCACAGCAAGAAAACAATTCTGAAACCGACACAGATAGTGAACTTGAAAGAGAAAATATCTTTTAATGAGGGTTTGGAACATGGTGAAAAATACCTAAAATATTTAGAATAACAGAGCTGAGCCACAGAGCAAGAGATTATGACCTTATAGAATTAAAAAAAAAATAATAAATAAAAAAGAGAGCACCCTAAAGTTTTAAAACAAACCTCTATCAAAAAAATGTTTTACTAATATAAATGAATAATATAATAAATAAATATCTATATATAATAATTTAACGCATATAATAAATTAACCTAATAATGTGTATTATTGTATATAACAATTTAGTTAAATGTCTCTAATATGGCTTTCTTATTTATTTTTCGCTTTTAATCTGAATATTATGATTTAGCTTTTCCGTCCTAAAATTCACAAAATCCTAAAATCCGCACAACCTCTGGTCCCAAGCATTGCGGATTTCTGGACTTCTACTGTACAATGTCTACTAAAATTAGCTATCTAAATATAAATTCATAACAATACATTAGATTATTAAAATAAAAAATAAATTTAATATAAATATTACACTTACTGATTGCAATCTATATCAGAATGTCAAAAATCTGTAGTAATCTCTAAAGAGGCCAAGAAATTTCAATTGCTTTTTATACGCTACCATCAAGTATCCTCTTACGTAACACATAAAATTTAACGCTTGCAGAAAACTTTACTTGACATGACCCATTAATTCATTGGTTAATGTATAAAAAGGGAAGTAAGCATAGCCAGCAACAATAATTATAATTCATTCAACAATTAGCGTAAGGTGTGTATGGGGAATGTAATAATGAATAAATTATAAGCTAAATCAGAAGATAAAATTATGAAGTTAATAAATATCACTTGTTCGAATTATTTTACACTTACAGACTTAATTCAGAAACCTTCTTTTTTTTAAAACAAAATAATTAAATAAAGGTGTTTTAAAATGTGCTCAACATTTTCAATTTGTCATGCAGTTTGAGACAGTGTTGAAGATTGCTTTGTCAAAATTTGGACAGTCTTCGAAACTCCATTTACTTTCAAAACTTCATCTAAATCAGGACTAGCAGATTTCCCAATAATTCTTGCATCAAAATTAACAGTTCATGAGGTTTTTTTTTTTTTTTTTTTTTTTTTTTTTTTTTTTTTTTAAAAAAATTGTTTTATTTTCCCATGCAATGCAGCGCGTGATGATTTTGAAGAGAAAGCTAAGCCGGAAAAGCAAAAATACAAGAGTGCGTGCATTTAATACTTCAATATTGCTATCCAGAAAAATCGAGAAAACAAGAGAATGATCCTGTGCTGATTAAAAAGCTTATAAAAGCCGAATTAAAACATCTCAGCTCAGTTGTAGCTGTTTTAAGCAAACTGTTGTTTACTTACCTTTGTTGTTATTTGATTGTAGCGAATTTGCTGCGAGATTGAATTAGTTTTTCTGTATTTTGAATTTGAGTTCTGTTTATATTCTAGTAGTTTAAAAAGATAACTGCTGTGAGATATTGTATGAATATCTCTGAGGAAATATTGCAGCATTTTGCTTTACTTCTTGTGAAAAGAATAAATTTTATTAACTTTGTGTCTTTATTAACTTTGCGAAAGAATAAATTTTTGTAACTTTTTGGTGTCAGAAGTGGGATTTGAATGCCATTCACTAGAGTAATGGAAGAACAATTAAGACAGCTTGTGTCTACTTTTGCTACATTCCAAGAAAAGATGAAAGCTGGTTAAGAAAAGAAATGAAAAGAGAAATTACTTGCATAATAGAAAACAAATTTGATGGTATGGAAGGCAGAATAGATGCGGTTGAAAATAAAGTTGGACAAATTGAAGGAAAGGTTTCTGCTGTCAAAGAACAAACAGAAGAGAGAGTTTCGGCCATGGAACAACAAATCGATTGCAGAATCTCCTCTGTCAATGAATGGACAGAAGAGAGTTTCTGTTGTGGACCAACGAATCGAAGGAAGAGTTTCTGCATTCCAACAGCAAATCAAACTACAGATTCATGACAAGGTTCCTGCATTTGCGAAAAAATTTGATGATTTAAAGAAATTCATAATGACAGCGGAGAGCAATTCTGATAGATTTAAATTTTTACCCATGCCTGCTCGCCCCTCCTTGAAGTTATCCACATATGATGGGAAGACCTCCTCGCAAGTGTACAAGACACAATTTTCTATAGTTACGGATGCAAATGGATGGGATTCCCAAGCTAAAACCTGTCATCTCGTCGCTTCTTTGAGAGCAGATGCAGCGGATATCCTGTACACTCTTCCAGAAAACCAGAGACTAGACTTCGAAGCTCTATCCGGCACATTGGAGCTGAGCTTCGGGGAGAAATGTTTGAAAGACTACAGTAGACTTCAATTAAAATTCCATCAACAGAAGCCCACCAAAACACTCCATGAGCTTACCATGGATGTTGAAAGGCTGTGTCACCTAGCCTTTTCGGAGTACCCTACAGGAACAAGGGAAATCCTGTCCCTGCAATACTTTATCGATGGCATCTGGGATTCTGAAATACAGAAAGCTCTGCAAATTGGGTATGCCAAGGATTTAAAAAGTGCTCTAGCGTACAGCATGAAATTCGAGGCAGCCCAGCAAGCAACTCATAGAGACAGGGGTGTTTGCAGGACCCCAAAAAATCCCCTGAAACTTTTACGGACTTACTACCGACATTTTGAAGTTTCGAGAAGGGGGGGGGAGAAATGAAAAATTATAATTATGAAGTATTGAATGACCTAATTATAAAAGTTCAATGAATTACTTTTTTTGCAAAATTAATAACCATAAATTTTCAAACATATGAACCACTACATTTTATGTAAATATTTTAAATTACCAGAATTAATTCTTTTAAAAAAATTATCTTAATTTCTGCTGCTTTTTCTTATTTTCTGATGTTTGTGGGCTTGTCTTTCTTTTGTGGTGAACTTCATAATTGCAGGAAGGTTGACTTTTAATTTATTCATTTACAGTTGAAGAAATTTCCTCAAGAACTGCACATGCAGAGGTAGAAGCACTTTGCTTTTCTGCTAATGTAGAAGGTTTTTCAGAGACTTTTATAGGTGACTCATCTGAAATACATGTTTTTAAGTCCTCTTGATATGTTTTCCAACTTCTGTTCATATTCAGTAAGAGATCTTTGTGAATTGGATCAGTCATTGGATTTTTTGAGCCATATTTTTCACATGAGGTTTCTTTAGAAGCCATTAAATCATATTTAATAGTCTGCACTGCATCTAGGGAATCAATCTTAAGAGAGGTTCTATAGTCAGTGACAAGTGTATCCATTAAGTTGAATGCACTTTCCACTAATGGGCCATGGAAGCAGCTAAGGCAGGCTTTGACCAATTTAGCCAATGTAGGATACTTATAATCATTTGTGAAATCATCTTTTAAATTAAAAACTTTAGACCAATATTTATCAATTGTACACTTGACTTGATTTCCACTTTCATCAGATGTGTAGAGCATTTCTTTGGTGATATCAATATCACTCTGGTATAACCTTATTTCAGCTTCTACTTTTGACTTTTCATTATCACTAAAAATATGGGACATAAAAGATGATAATTTTTCAAAAGCTAATATTGTACTGGTTTTACCTCTTAGCTCTGGATCTAATGCTGTAAAACTAATTAGATATGAATTTTTAAGGGGTAATTCCTGTTTCATATGCTGTGCTGTATTAGTATAAGCTTTCATCAGAGAAATTTGCAATTCTTTTGCTATTGGATGATTTTTTGATAATTTCTTCAGGAGAGTGGAAGCTTCTGCACCAGTAAATATTACTTTGTTAGGTAGATGGAATTCTGGATTTGCGACATCAACTTTTAATAAATCATTATAAGATGTGCACTCTATATTTTCTGGCTTCATAAAAAAAGAGAAAAATTTTGCCATCAATTTATAAATACTGGAATGTATTAAATGAAGCATTGGTTTTTTTGTTTCAAATAATTTAATATATGTGTTGAACTCTGGTAATACTGCTGAATATAATGCCATATGCAATAAAGTTTTGTTATGCATAACAAATAACCCATTTAGTATTCTTTTTTTCCGAGCTAAAGCATCCTTTGTGAGTTGTTGGGAATGCAAGCAAGAATACACCCCTTCAACAATTTTTTTCTGAGCTGCAGAAATATTTCTTTTATTGTATACAGTTTCAACATAAGAAAAATAATCCCCTTTATCAGTTTTATCCAAGTAGTGAAAATAAAATGCAATAAGAGCATCCCACAGATCTTTGATTCTTTCTAAAGCATACAAAATGTACACCCACCTATGGTCTGGTCTCTTCAAGGGTTTAAGTTTTTTAATGGCAAGGGATTCACAGATTTTGAAAAAAAAATATCTCTTTTACTGCAGCTTTTCATATCAAAATAGATGTCATCAAACAAATTTTCTAAGTATCTATCAAAACATGAAGCAAAATTTTTTGCACAGTTATTAGCTGTGTGACATGTGTCACCATCAATATCTAGTAAGTGGGGTGCTTTGTTTGATCGTAGTCTGGTTTCAACACCTTTTTTTTCCGCAAATGGTGTTACATGAGTCCATTAATACACTAATTAAGTTTGCCCATGGAATATCTTCAATAGTATTAACAACTGCTTTAAAAACAGCTTCTGCATTGCAAGATTCCATCTTTAGAGATGCAAAATGATGAACTACAACTTCATTTTGATTGTTGTCATAAAACTGCACCAATATTGCCAGTATACTTTCTTGAGCATTGCTAGTACTTTCATCCAAATTTAGAGAAAATGGAGTCTCCTTTAAAGTTTTAATGATATTTTCCTTAATAGTTTTTGCAAGCCCATAGTTCATCTTATAACATGCAGTAGTCCTGGACATTTCCAACGAGTTTAGTGCCGTCTGATCGCGGCTCAACTGCTTGCAGAGTTCAATTAAATTGGGAGTTACATTGAAAGAAAGAGAATTCTCGGCGATAAACGAAGTTATTAATACCTCTTGGCGTGCTTTTCTTGTCACTATATCCAATGGCCGAGCATCAGTCAAAAAAAATAAT
This sequence comes from Stegodyphus mimosarum, assembly GCA_000611955.2. Classification (NCBI taxonomy): domain Eukaryota; kingdom Metazoa; phylum Arthropoda; class Arachnida; order Araneae; family Eresidae; genus Stegodyphus; species Stegodyphus mimosarum. The sequence goes on along the minus strand of KK119923.1, from coordinate 206,076 downwards.
TTTTAATTCAAAAAACATAATTTTTTGAATTAGCATAATTACTTAAAGTCATTGAATGTCTAATGCACTTTGAATATTTTATGTGCGTCACAGTTTTAGAATGATTTGTGAAAGCCTTGAATCCTTCCCCACCATACTTCAGCAGTGAGTTACAAAAAACACAATATGCTTGTCCAGCAACATTTATTTTCTTGCACCATGTGCCGATGGTATCCCCATTACCATCTCTCCGTTCAATCCAGTTCCACCTAAATGCATTCCGGACACCTTCTTCTAATTGTATAATATCACTATTTATATCGAGAAATTTCATAGTGAAATTCTCTTGCGTACATAAATAAAAAAATATTTCAATAAACGAAACGAAAAATTTACACGTGCATCAATAAATGAAACGGAAATTTTACACAGCGGAGAAAAAAAAGTTGCGAAGCGATCAATGACAAATAGCTAATACCGCGAAAAATCCCCCTTCTCTACTTATTGACGCCACGCCAGGAGAGATAAGACCTTTGAACCCAGAGTCACGTGATCGCACATCTGGTCGAACGAAGTCTCTCCCTTTTTTTTCTGCCGCGCCTACTTGCCGAAAAGAATCCAGAAGAGAATGTCCGAGAACCGGGGAAGTGAGTCATAACTCGCACCCCTTTTCACGCATTATCACTGCCTTTGGAGAAAGAAAGGAAAAGTTTTCACCACACACACTGACCTTGCGTTTTCTGCTTTCAAAGCAAACAAAATTACCCAGATCAAAATAAATAATTCATTATTATTCCTACTTCCTTTTGAACGACGATCCCCGGAATTTCCGGGTATCGAAGTTCAAAATCCCCGGAATTCCGGGGTTTCCCCGGTGCACAAACACCCCTGTAGAGATCTCTACCCAGTCACAGCTGTACAAGTCAATGAGCCAGTGGATCAATCGATGGCTTGTTTAGATGATTTATCCACACAAGTCAATGACTTGAGACGGTATATTAGTGACAAGACACCGACTCTAAAGTGCTGGAACTGCAGTGCTGCGTGGCACATGTGAAGGAACTTCAGAACACTCCAGAGCACAGAACATAACACATACGATTTAAATAGACAATTAAATTCATAAGACAAAAAAGAAGTGACAGTAAACCAAAGTGCTGGAAATGCGAACTGAAGGCCACATATGAAGAAACTGCAGAACATCCCAGAGTGCGGAAAATAAGACCATTTCAAAGCTATGGTGCAGGAAATAAATCAATGACCACATTACTGAACGGAGTTTGAAGGGTAGTGAAAAACCCTGTTTTAAAGTGCTCAAGATTTCTGCAGTGGGTAGCAACACTAATGGACTATGCATCACCGGGCATACCGATGGACTGCCTTTCACTATGATCATTGACACAGGAGCTAATGTTACCATTATTCAAAAGATTTTGCTCAACAATTTAAAGATAAACCGATTTGGACACAATCCTGTGTTACCCTCCGGACTGCGTCTGGCGAGAAAATCGAAATAGATGGGAAGTTAAATGTGAACATTATGCTTATAAATGCCACCTACCATCACACGGCATATGTGGCGGATATTAACAGATCCTTGCACACTTGGATTGGACTTTTTAAGGAAACATAATTTTTCCTTAGACTTCCAAGAAAACAAACCATTTTCAGCATCAGAGGACATAATTATCCATGAGCAGAAGGGATCCTCACCTCAAAATGCCGATGCGTTGTCTGAAAGACCTGGCTCACAAAGCTGCCAAAATCATACTAGGGTCGAAGAGAAACCCGAGACTACCCGCAATTCTCCATCTCGGATGCTCTTCGGTCATGACCTTCGTCTGCCTTGTGATCTTTTGTTTGGTCGCCCTCCAGATGTGCTTTTATCTCCTGTGGAATACATTCAAGATCTTCACACCTGGTTTGAAGTGATGCAAAACTCTGCATGAGAGCGAGTCAACTTGGCTGCAGAGAAGATGAAGACTCGATACGACACCAGAACTACTGGACATCATTTCAAAGACAAGGTGAGGTGTTGGAATCCGACACAATGAAAAGGACTTTACCTGAAACTACAGTCACCTTGGGTTGGTCCGTACACAGTCCTAAACAGACTGAATGATGCCGTGGTTTGGATCTCAAAGGTTCTGGTTCGGTAAGTCATCAAACTCTAAGCTTAAAGTTGTTCATTACAACAGGCAAGCTCCTTACTATGGCCATAGTACGCAGTGTTTATAATTGTAAATAGTGTTGTAAATAATATAAGCTCATGGTTCTTTTTGTATTTAGTATTTGATTTGTTTATTGCAATTATTGTTTATGTTATAGAACAGGCAAATTGACAGACTTGTATCCGGCGTAAATTTTGTAAAATCTCAATCGACTTAGAGGGCAAAATGTGTCCCCCTTCATCAGGAGCAAAAAATTCTTCCAAAAATGTTTTTGTTATCTGTTATCGCATTGACGCCTTATTTGTAAGTTTGGCTTCCTATCCAGGGATTGTACTGCTCGGGATGTGCAGTCCTTGGGAAGGGGGCAGTTCTATGGATTTTGTATTTATTTAGCTATTTTAATATAAATGTAATTAAAATTGTTTTATTTTCCTGTGCAATGCAGCGAGTGACAAATTTGAAGAAAAAGCTAAGTCGAAAAAGTAAAAATACAAGAGCACATGCATTTAATATTTCAAAATAAATATCTCGTAATTTCTTTTGCTATCCAGAAAAATCAAGAAAATATGAGAATGATCTCGTGCTCAATAAAATGCTTATAAAAGCCGAATTAAAACATCTCAGCTCAGTTGCGGATGTTTTAAGTGAACTGTTGTTTACTTAGCGCTGTTATTTCATTGTAGCGAATTTGCTGAGAGATATTATGCAAATATCTCTGAGGAAATATTGCAGCATTTTGTTTTATTTCTTGTGAAAAGAATAAATTTTATTAACTTTTTAACAACTTGTGCATTCAATCCATTATGAACCTGTACGCACGCAACAATATTCCTCTTAAAATCTGGTGTCCTTCAATGATGTAAAAATATCGAAAGTTTTTGTTTGAATAGACTTTGTAAAAAGCTATTAATTTTAATTGCAGCTCTCTATGCATAACTGCAGATGGTCTATGTTGTATGCATGTTTAAATAAGCAATACTAAATTTTCTTTATTATTTTTTTCAGTTCAAATTGCATACATGTAACAACCTAGCATCAGCATAATCATATATTGGTAGTGTCATTTTTCATGTCACTCAATGACTTTAAGCTCTTCCACTAACATAATTATTTTTCTACTCTTCTGATTACTGATATTTAACATTCTGTTATATGTTATGAATCCATCAATTTTTAAAATCTACGTTAAATGAAGAGGAATACATGAAATTTTTTTTTAGCTTGAGAATTAAAGTTTCCTTTTAATAATAATAAAAAAAAAGCTTAACATGTGTTGATGTCTCAAATGTCTGTCATGCACTGGCACGGGAAAAGGAATGCCTTATTGTTTATTTTCCAGTTCAATCAGCATTCCGTTTTGAATATGTATATTGGTATTGCTGTAGAGTGAAGGTTAGAAACTAATTGTAAATGTATGGAGTTTCAGTTTAAAGAAAAGTTCAGTTACATGCAAAGTTTATACATATACACCAATCTGAAATATATAGTTTGTAATAATATAATTGTATCTACTTCATAATAAATTCATTTGTAGTATATATATATATGTATTTGTATCATAAAAAATAATGCATATTGTTATTTATTTTTCTTTTTATGATTCATTTTTAAGTGTCATGTGCAGAGCATAACGTGGCACTGAAGATTCACGTACTGGCATTTAATTCATAAAATAAGTCAAAATTCTCTGATTAAAGGTTTAGCAATACAACCTCACATGATAGGCAGCTAAAATGTTAAGTAAAAGAGAGAATTTGAAATTCTTTTTAATCAAAAACAAATATTACGAATTACAAAATACCCATACACCAAAGGCAAGAACCACTGCTAAGTAAACGCAATAGTACATGAGTCTGCTATATACTACATGTCAATTCCAAACTGTGTAATAGCTCTCCGCAGGTGCCCTATTGGAAGATTTCAGGAAGAAAGGTAGCACTATTGGAAGATTTTAGAAACATTGCTCATATGATCTTCACAATGTTCTCTGAAAATTTTAAAAGTGTTATCAAGTAGTTGAAACAACGCTAAATTTACCAATATATTATATACACTTTCCTAAATTTGTTTCACAATTCAAATGACAATTTATTTAGAATTACAAATTCTACACAATAACAATGACAATAAGAATAAAAACACCACTAGTGGCCAACACATAAAATTACCATAGAAATAAAAATTACTATTAAATAAATAAATACAAATACACAACTTTAGAAACAAATAGAAAGCAAAACAGAGACAATGAAATACTAGTATTAGCATAAATTGCAAAAATTGTTTCTTCTTTTTAACATCAAAGGTTGAATATAAGAAAGCTTTTTAGGTATTTCTATTACAGCAAAATCAATAATTATCATTACTATTGTCAATATACTTGGATGCTATATTGGAAAGTGCAGCCAGTAGTTGCAGACTAGAAACAAATTCGTATAACATTAAAAACACATTAATACACATTGTTACATGTATCAAATTCACATGAAGCTAAATTTTCCTGCACTACAAAAATTTTTAAATATAGGATTTCTGGGGAAGGAAGGATAATTTTCTATACTTCATACTATTTTTCTAAATACTAAATTAACACACAAACACAGTTTATAAGTAGCTATCAGATTTTATTCAAAACTCTTTGCACTCGAAGAACTCCTCACAGGAACTGCCAAAGTTTGGCGTTGTACTTGCAGTGTGCTTCTCAGGCACACCACCAATATATTGCTCTGGAGATCACCCGATTGCAATTTACAGCTAAATTTTAGTAGCATGTGATTTAATGCTTTGTTAATTTCAGTATTTAGTCATTCGTTTGGTCGTTGTTTAAAAAATACTATTCATCGTGATGAAAAATGAGATGGAAGAAGCACTGTTTCAAGATAGAGTGACGATGTATTTAGTGTGGATGAATATGAAACTGATTCTGATGATAGCGACATTATTCCACCAGTGAAGAAAAAACATTAAAAATATCTCGCCTTTTAAATTTTATATGCAAATTTTATCTTCAAATAAATCTCACATTACACAGCCAGATACAGCAAAAAAAAAAAAAAAAAGTCTTGAGTGCAAAGAGTTAAATTAAGTGATGAAATATTTATATATAAGAATATTTTAGTACCTCTTAATGTAAGTCCATCATTTTTTATGCCATCATCAACATTCTTACGGACCAGATTTTTCACATCTTCTAATGCATGTGGCTGGAGAGGAGTGTTAAAGCAGCGTCTCTAAAGGGAAAATGCAATTATTGAGCCATAAAAAGCATATATTGTAATGCAAGGGTGATTCTGAACCCATTTAAATAATTCTGAATATTGATGTGATACATGCACACACAACAAATTTTCAGTTTCATTAGTAAAGCAAAAACTATAATTTACTTTAATGTATTAAATGTTATTAAGCTGCCCAGATGGTATAGTGGCTAGGGAAGCTGCCTACAATAACTGAAGGGCCTGGGTTCAAATCCTTGAGATGGCATGAATCTAAAATATCTGTTCCTTAATTGGAAGTACTGGTGGCTACCTAATAGTCTCCATAATAAAATGACTATCATTCAGTCCTTATCAGTGGTGAAAGCCAGAGGTGGATAGGGCTGGTGGGCGACCGGGCAGATGCCCAATGGGACGGAGTCATTTTGGGTCGATCAAGAAACTCGAACGATCGAATCGGCACAGATGACTCAGCGAGACAGCCCTGCGCGTGAAGGAACGTGTGTAGAACGAATACTTTTACTCAAAAATATATCTTCTAATGACATACAAATTGTACAGATACGACAAATGGCAAAATCTATTTATCTATTTGGATAAAATATCAACTTTTCGAATAATTTTGTCTGCTCACATATATTTGAAAATATTTCAATATACCGAGCCAGTAATTTAATATTTGCAAACTAAAGGATTAGATTACATCCTATCATAATAATATGGTTAGAGAGGCTACAAGCTCTTTAAAAGCAATTTCTAGAAACTTCAATTTAATATTTAATGTATCAAAATTGTTGACAATGGATTGCAATAATAAACTAGAAAGGCTGGGTTGTGATATAATTACAGAAGGTCTACCTTCTAGAAGAGGCCGGAAAGTGAAATAAATGGGATGACTAAGAATCATCCAGCTATAATTTCAATTGCCCCATCAAACAATTCGAAGTTACCGCCTTTAATTTTATAATAGATAACACCATTTCATCGATGGAAAGTAGGTTTAAAAGGCATAGGAAGTTGTATGAAGACATCACTTCTTGATCCCCAAAATTTTTTGAAGCCATTGTTGATAAACTCTTTCGACTATTTATCTATATTATTAGGACACTATGCAAGTGTAAAAATTGATTAATCTTAAGGATGAATATCAAGACCTAGTAATTAAATGGGAAATACTAAAAAATTAAATTGAAAATCATTATTTTGAATCTGATACCGAGTCAGAAGGACAGAGGGTTCTATCTATTAATGAGCATTCATCCAAAGATACATGCAAGTTTTGAAAACATTGCATTTTGCATGTATATAAAATTATTCTTGAAACATAATTTATATAGTAATGCGTACACCAATGTCTTTTTGTCTTATAAATTTGTACTCATCCTATTTATAACACAAGTTTAATGAGAAAGAGCTTTTTCAAAATTAAAAATTATAAAAAGTAGATTAAGGAGTACTATGAAGCTTGAAGTCACTGCTATTGATGGACACAGAGAATATTTTGGCTAAAACAAAAATTAAAGATATATTGGAGGAAATATTTGCCCAGGCACCTGGCATTAAAAAATATTTAATTAGCTAATTATGAATCAACTGCTGTTTTATTTATATAATTATTTAGTCACTGTTATTTATTGTTGTATATATATATGTGAATAAAATGCTACTTCTCTGCGAAGGTACAGTTTTATTTCATAAAATTATTTTTATGATGATGATGACAATGATAGCTTATATATATAGCGACATTCTATATGAGGCCTTAGAGCCAACATATTTTTTCTTGCCAGCCCTGATTTCTTTGGTCAACCCGCCACTGGTGAAAGTCTAAAAATGGCTATTAAATAAGTAAATAAAAATGTCAATTTATGTTTTACTACATTCTTTCACAAAGTTACTTACCTTTTTGGTTTCTCATCACATCTCAGAATATTTATTATGTTTAGCCTGCCTTTTTTTTGGAGGAAGAAGGAAGGGTTAAGTTCCAGGAAATGCTGTATTAATATTTTTCTTAGCTAACAATTACTGAAAGCTCAGTACAATCAGCAAGCCACTTTGATGTATAAAATGACTTTACATTTAATCTTTTAAGTACTGAAATTAGAGCCTGAAATACACTCATTAACAAGTTTTTAGATAAGGGTCATCTAGAAGGGGGGGATGCAGAATCAAAGAGTTTTGGCAAGCTAGCTATTCGATAAATTACCCCTAAAATTTTTACCAATAGCCTCTTGATGGGATTTTCTAATCCAAAAATTTCATATGTATTTTTGCTTCATGAGGGGGGAAAAAATTGATTTTCACAATATCTAGGCAGTGAATGTTCAAGGATGTTCTATATTCTGTTATAATATCACTCATGCAATTAAATGCACTTATAATAACAGATATAAGGAGAAAAGATTTAAAAAAAATCTGTCAATATTGAGTATTTCTGTCTTACACCTTATTTTAGCTTGAATTTTTCAGACTAAAAAATTACAAAATAAATTTTTTTGGTTCGTTTGCTTCTATTATTTAGACTTTCTGGTGCAACAGAAAAATTTTTACATCACCTGAAACGACATTTGGAAAATTATCAGCTAATTTCTTAAAAAGCAATGAAAGCAGTTGTTTCACAATACAGAACAAGATTCATGCCATTAAAATTGATACAGGTAGTTCTTCCACTCCAGCATTTTTGCTTATAATCAGCACATTCTATATATGCCTCTTTCCAAATACATTTAAATTTGTTTGCTAATTGATTAAAATATCCAGAATTCCTAGTAATATTGGAAAACCTGCACCAATAAATGAACTTTAATCTTTGAGATTACTTAGCCATACATTGATACAGTATATATTATTTTGAATATGGCCTAATAATAACTAGAAAGTTATTAATACCATTAAAAAGAATTCTATTAAAGACATCAATTGTTCTGGCTTTTGCATGAAGATAAGCCAAAATCTGTTACCCTCAAACAACTCAAACTTATGTGCACATTTTTGTAACAATGGATTTCCTTCTCCTCTGCCAAGTAGAATGCTAGTGTTAACAATAACCTATTTAAGTGAAGAAATTACCTCTCTTTTTGGGATCTTTGTGTGGTTTCATCCACTGCGTGCAGTTTTCCATTAAGACAAGACTGTAATTGCAAGCATCAACAGCTAAACATTGATGCAAAACAAAGGAGAGGGAAGGTGGATTCAAATAAAACAGTTAGTTTAGTCGCTCAAAAAGAATAATTGGCAACTCATTTCAAAACTCTGGAAACCAATGAGGCATGTACTAATGTGATAAGAGAAAGCAACAGATAAGAAATTAATGCAGGCATTCGAGCGACCTGTCAATGCCTGAATGCACAGCTGACTTCACTGTAACTGTGAAAGGTTTCACTAACTTAAACTGTGAAAGGGTTAATGGAAATTTACAAGGTATTAATTAAATTACCTAACTGTTTTCCTGAAGTTCCTAAATTTCTTGAAAGAGATAAATGAATGTTTCTTCAATGCACTTTATTCCATAATTAAAAAAAGACTGTCATCTATTTAAGCAAATTAATGAAATTATTCCCATGGAGATCAAATATTGCACCAGAATTTGTAAAGAATTTGATTTCCTGCAGAGTCACAAAGATTCCATTAGAAACAAATTCAATTTTACTGTTAGATACACTGATGATATTATCACAATAACGAAGGATTATTATAAAAAAAGAACACAAACTGCCTTAACAAAACCAACAATAATCGACAACAAGTCCACTAGCATTTGTGACTACCAAAGGATTAAATTATTTGACAAAAGATTTTTTTAACCTACCTACCATTAAACGGCACTCCAGTATTTCTAAAAACTTCAATTACTAATATCATTAGCAATCAAATTCACTGGATTAAAAATATTTGTATGGATCTATCTGATTTTCAAAATGAAATACATATACCTTTTTCCACACTTTAAGGAAATGATAGTTCAAAACATTCTATTAATTTGCAACTTAAAAAAACTTGGCATTAATCACATCCTTTAAAGTTATATTTGAAGTATTAATTTAAACTCATAAGGAAATTATTTGCAGATATGTAATGTTGTACAATGGTATTTAATTGTACTTAATTATGTTCTCTAGTAGTTAAAATTCTTTTATTAACTAGGTCAACTATTTTCAAAACTCCATGAAGCCAAGTGGAGTACAGGTTTTAGATATGACCATTTATTTTAATTTTGTTTTTACTGCTACCTTATTCAATTAACAAAAATATTAGTTAGTAATCTTCCACTTAATTCCCCTTAAAAGTTTCATCCATGTTTCACATCCCAACCCAACTTATCTTGTAATACCAGTTTTAACTAGTCCCCACTGCAAATCAAAATAACCCTAGTCTTATTAAAAAAAAAAAAAAAAAAAAAAAAGA
>KK119923.1:176562-196295 GCA_000611955.2 Stegodyphus mimosarum | reverse complement strand
AAAAAAAAAAAAAAAAAACTGTACTTCTTTCTTGTGCCATTTCATTCAAAAACACCCATATAATAAAGAGGTTTCGCTAACTTTTCTTTTCACTTGTTGTAGTTTAAGCATTTTTGGCTTAGGCTATAATTTTTCTTTTTTAAATTTTTTTCACTATTTTGTATATACTGCTTACCATTTTCTTCAGTATTTTCCTTTCATAATCTTTAAATAAACCAATTTTCAGTTTTGTAAAGCTCCTTCTTGATTTAAAAAAAAAAAAAATTCTTTAAAAATTATTTACTACATTTCTTTTTGAGATCAGAGCAATGTTGGGGGTAGAAGCATTATGATGTCTAGACTGCTAGAAATAATTAAAAAAAATTTTTTTTTAGTTTATATTTGGACATCATACTTGCTTTCAGAAACACTGTTTTGATTTTCCATGACATTAGAAGAATGGAAATTGAGTTCATTTTGTCCATTCCCTTGCAAAAAATCAAATTCAATTCAGATTATTCCAATGTACACTCTTAGACAAAAAAAACGACGCACCACGACACACCAAGAAGATATAAAGCACATTTGACATAAATTGATATACATACATGTTTCAACGGCAAATGCAAAATTTTACATTTTGGCTGCCAATGAATGAACAGTTGTCACTACAGCCCATCTGATCTGTGCAACTGGCAGGATACTTAAGAGGAGAAATTACGATTCCAGGTCATAAATTCTTTACGAATTTCATTCCGTGTACTCTGGTAGACAGCAACTATGCCTTGCATACAGGTGAGCGAACGATAAGCGCAGATGTCAGAATTTGAGAGAGGTCGTGTAGTTGGGCTCAGAAACCGGTTGCCCTTATCGGCAAATAGCTCGACATTTGAGCAGGAGCGATGCCACTATTAGACGATGTTGGCAGGAACGGGTGAAGCATGGTCGCACACAGCGTCAAGAAGGAAGCGGTAGGCCTAGAGAAACTACAGAACGTGAAGACCAAGCAATCGTCAGAGTGGCACTCACAGCCCCAGATGCTTCATTATAATCTTTTGTACATGCAACTAGTGCTTCAGTGACCGCAAAGACAATTCATACACGGCTCACAGAAAGGAGGCTGAGGTCATGCACCCCTTGCGCCAATTACCATTGACCTCTGTACAACGCCAAGCCTGTTTGCAGTGGTATTGAGCTCATTCGCACTGGAATGTCCCTGACTGGAGTAGAATAGTCTTCAGTGACGAGTCTTGCTTTGAACTGAGCCCCAATGACCAGCGAAGGCGAGTCTAGAGACACCCCGGACAGCGGTGTGATACCAACCTGACTGTCTTCCGGCAGACAGGCTGACAACCAGGAGTGATGGTCTGGGGTGCCATTTCATTTCATAGTACGGCCCTTTTGGTTGTCATCCGTCACAACCTCACAGCACAGCGGTTCGTCGACGAAGTTCTAAGGCCTGTTGTGTAGCCCTTCATGCCACGCCACCATGGGCTTACATTTTAGCAAGATAATGCCTGCCCCCACACTGCACATGTTTCTACTGCTTGCCAAGCATTACCTTAGCCAGCAATGTCGCCGGATCTCTCTCCTATTGAGCACTTTTAGAGCATTATGGGTACAGCCCTCCAACCAGCTAGGGATGTTGATGATTTAACGCTCCAGTTGGACAGAATTTGGCACGATATCCCTCAGGAAGACATCCACAACCTCTATAAATCGATGCCAAGCTAAATAACTGCTTACATAAGGGCCAGAGGTGGACAAACGCGTTACTGACTTTTTTACTTTGTGAAACTCTATCACTTCAATAAATCATCCAATTTTTCTATAACTGTAATCATTTGTTTTTCTGTACATGTACACCACTTCTACCGATTTTCGTCCCATTCGGATAACTCCTTCTTGGTGTTTTTTTTTTTTTTTTTTTTGTCTAAGAGTGTATTTAGCTTAATAACTTTAGTTGTTTTTGGCTTACATAATATTTTTTCCATTTACTTTAAATTTTTAAGTTGCATAAAATTATTTACTACAATTGCTTTTTTTACATGTGTTTGCTGTATTCTGAAAAATGGAAATTATAAAGTATTAAAATTAAATAATGTATTTCTAATTATTGTTGCAGTTGCACATAATTTAAAATTTTATTTGAATGACTAAATCAGTAATTTAACTTGGTTTTACATTAATTTTATTTTTTCTTCTATATAACTATGTAAGATACAAAATATGAAAAACTACTAACTTTAATTTGGCAATAATTTCTTTAATTCCTCATTTTAATTTGGTCATGTCCTTTTCCTGTCCTAAAACTACTGCTTATACTATCTCAAAATGAATCTGCATCATGCGATTTTATGTAAGCAGAGAAATGTGGATATTTTTTCTCCAGTCAGATTAAAGAAACTTTTGACTATCTATCCCACACTCCTAAATGTGCACTTTCCTTTTTTTCCTTTGCTTTGCTACTGTTAACATGCATTGCTTGCTGCTCTGCTTCATTCATTGTCTAAAGATCTGCCTAAGCTACATTAAATTGTGGGGTGCATATCACACCCATAATGATGTATGATTGAGAATATGTATCTCAAGGTCCAGCAACAAACAATATCTTGTCATTCTCAGCTCCCTCTGTCTGTGAATTTTATGTATCTATGCAGCTATCTTCTAATCATCCAAGATATTTAAAGAATTTATATATATTGTTATTTACACTGTACTAAAAAAAAAAAAAAAACTGCCACAAAGAAAAAGTGTTATACTAAAAAAGTATCATAAAGAAAAGGAACTTGACTCACTTGGAACTGATTTAATTCATAATCACTTAGGACTTCATCATTATCATAATCACAAATCTGAAAATATGACATCTTGTTACATAATTTATAAAACAATGACAGAATAAAAATAAAAAAGATAAATTTAAAATCATACTTTAAAAATTCTAGTTAGAGCCTTTTTACACTTCTCTGTCAACTGCAAAACAAATCATTATTCTCAAAAACTCACAAAAAATTAGGGCAAATACATTATAATATTTTCATATATTTACTTACATCTCTAGTTTCAGTCATGTATAGAGGTGTAGTAGGATGAAGCACAGCTTTCTGAGCATAATAAAACAATTCTGAAATATTTTTCAAGGTTTTTGCTGAACACTACGAAAAATAAAAAGAAAAGCACAATAACTTAAAAATGAAATCAGAAATACAAGAATTAATATATAATAATATACAACTATGTTAAATATAATTAAAAAATCAGAATTATATTCAGTGTACTTTTTGTATGTTGTACATTTTTATCACTTTCCACAATACAGGCTAATAGAAGTATCTGGTAACAATCAGTGAGGAACGTTTTAATGGCATCAGAATACAATTTTATTAAGCTACTCAGCCAAAATCACTTCCCACTCTATTGTGCACTTGAGCTGTACATGTTTACATTGCTATTAAACAAAAAAATTTAAAATGGTTTTAAGAACTATAATTGGTAGATATAATTTTCATTAAAAATTGATAACTATTACTTTATTCAATTTCTTATTTTTTAAAAATTTTATTTCCATTGATTAAAAAAATATATATAACTAAATAAATAAATAAATTTTAAGGATTTAAATATGCTTTTAAATAGCAACAAAATATGCTACATACAACATATAAAATAGTCCTTTAGTTTTCTGACAAATATAATGTGAACAAGATGCTATAGCAAAAATTATCTCTTTGCCTGGGAAATAAGCCTGAAATTTCAGAACCAGCAGAAATACTATGACGACTAAGCTATTGCAGCCACTGATAATTTTTCTCTTACTTTATTCTTAATAGCAACAGAATATGTATTCAAATATATTTAAAGTAAGATTTACTTAAAATATTTATTTTACTTCCCAAAAGAATTGCTTCAACAAAGAAAATTCTTTCCTAGGAAAACCAGGGAGTCATTATTAATCCACATGATATAAAAACTTTGAGTTAACTGTAAAAATATCAGATTTCTTAAAAAAAAAAAAAACTTTTAATTTGCGCGTTAGCAGATGTAGATGCTGTGCTTTGGCCTTGTGCTCCTAGCTGCATATCTTGGCAACAAATCACCTATTACTGAGTTTCAATCCAAGTATTAGTTGCCAAGTAACTACTGATTGAGTGAGGTCATGCATAAGCTATTTGATCGCTTAATGAAAAAGCAAAAATGATGGAGTAGGAGGAACAATGTATCTGTATGAAATTTTGCAAAAAAATGAGGTAAACTCTTAGAAGAATTTCAAATGTTTATCCAAGCATACAATATGACTGTATGAGCCAAGTTCAGTGCTATGCTTCATTTCAATGTTTTAAGGAGGGCAGAAATTCCACTGCTGAAGATCCAAGGGCAGCAAGATTTTCCATATCAACAGATGACCAACTGTTCAAAGAGTGTACATTATAATTTGTCAAAATCGCCATTTAACTGTCTACGAATTTGCTGGCATAAGATTAGGATCATGCCATGAAATGCTGATTGAAAACCTTACAATGCATCATGTCAGTACAAAATTCGTGGTGCCTCTGCTGGCAGATGACCAGAAGCAGAATCAAATTAAAATCTGTCAAGAACTGCTTTTGCAAATGCATATGGCAACTTAATTCAGAACATTGTAACTGGACATGAGATGTTAGTGTATGGATACAATATGGTCTTCTCAATGAATGGGAAATGAGTCTCCTTTGCCAGAGAAAGCACAGATGAGTAGCTCAACCATCAAGGTGAAGACGAATGTGTTTTGTGATTGGAAAATTATTCAGCACTATGAATCTACACTACATGCTCAGAGAGTAAACAAAGTCTACTAGAGAATTCTGACATTTGAGAGACGTTGTATTGAAACACAGACCTGAATTGGGAAAATCAGTTATGGATATAGCATCATGACAATGTTCCAGTTTATGCACTGTTCCTTTACTAATTACTTGACAAAACATCAAACTTCCATTGCACCCCACCGACCTTATTCTTCAGACTTCACCCCAGGAGACTTCTTCTCTTTCTTAAACTCCACTTTAAGAAGATTGTAATCTATACAGGAAAATACAACAACAGCATTGTACATCTCCCCCTTCCCCGAAAAGAAAAAAAGATTTCTAACAGGCATTTCAAAAGTGGACGAAGCAATGGCAACAGTGTACTGACACAAAAGTACTCTGAAAAAGCTAATGGTTGAAAGTTTGCACAATGAGCAAAAAGCAAACATAAAGCTCATCCTTTTTTAAACAGTACTCACATACTGACAATCAATATTATTAAAAAATGAACATTTAAAAATATTTTATTGGTTACAAGCTTTATCAACATTTATAATACTACTATACTTAACAAAACATGCTCTATTGCCACACATCTAACAACACATACGTAACTTCTCTCTAACTTTAGCATGCATCAATATACAGACTACAATCATCTACACACATTTTTTAAACACATCTGGTTTTATTAAATGACAACAGGTACAGGCAGAAGTGGGCAGGGCACCAAAATTTCCTCATTGGTCATACAGGTATATTCTCACCATACTGACTGGGTAATTCTGCCTCAATTTTGATGAACATTTCAGGGGCAAGTCTAAGGGTCTCCAATCCTTCTTTCCTAACCACCACACTACTTGAAGGACTTGCTTACTAACATTTTAAATACCTCTATGCTGTGCAAAACACTACACACAAACATCCATGCTTCCTCCAGGATTTGAACCCGGACCAATGATACTGGTAACTACAACCAATCAGGGTAGCTTAAGACACATCAACAATGTTCCTTTCCTTAGAGGGGGGAAAAACCCTCCAGACGTCATACGGTATTATTAGCCTTTTGCTTACAATTTAAGAGCCATATGTAATGGCTCTTTTTCTAATGAACCTCCGTCATCACATTTAGGAAACTTCATGCAAATTTCTCTCAGGCGACAATTTTCAACAAACAAGGTTTTGTAATAATCCATACACAAACTGATAGGATTTTGTATATACATGTTCATATGTTAATAGCATATTTTATTAAAAGTTACTTTTAAGGCTTTAAAATTTGCATTAATTCCTGTGCAAAATACTTTACTTTGCACAACTAGTGCACTTATCTAGGATACACATGTCAAATTCTGCAATTTCTGTTTAAATTTTCAATACATATATCTACTGTATATCTTTTCTTATTCACAAAGCTATATACTTAACATTTATTAAAACAATTAACATTAAAACACACTTTTTGACTACTTACTTCAACACAAGATTCAATTTCTGCAAATTCATTCATTATTGGAAGAATTATCTGTAAAAAATGTTAAATGCAGCAGATATAGAACTATTAAATATGCTCAAGAAGGCTATTAAACTGTTAAAACATAAAAGTAAAATCATTTTCATTTGAACTGCATTTAAGTCACATTTTTTTAAAATAATACTGTTATCTGGCATGTTTAATATCATCTGCAATCACATCTAAGAAAATGAATTGTTATGAAGCTTGGACTATGCAACTAAAAAAGTTTAGCAAGAGTATAACCTACTATTAAAAAATGTTATATTATATTTTTATTAAATATTTTGGTGTATTCCGATTATCTACAACCCCCTCTCTGAAAAGTTGTCAACCACTGATGACTAATTTTTTGACAAGCAACAATGTTTTTATGAATCAATGCAAAATGCCAAACCGAAATTAATAGTCCTTCTGGGCAAATTGTCCCTTTGGACTAAACATGCACACAAGGTCACTGCAGAAGGCAAGTACCAATTATGATTTTATTTTTCAAATCATGCTGCAGCTTCAGAATACGAAAGTCTTTTCGACATAATCAAAAGTTTGAACTTTAATTCTGATAACTGCCATAATAGCCTGCAAAAAATAGTAAGCTGGATCAAATTAGTTAAGGAAGAGCGCAGCTTTTTATATTTATTGAACTTATATAATGTTTTCCAAGCCTAATTCTCTCTCTCTCTTCTTGCTGTTACGTCCATAAAAACTAGTATTAGCTTCAAACAAATATATCTTTGGGACTTCACTTAAATAATAAGTGAGTCCCAAGGATATATTTGTTAATATTTGCCCTAAGATACATTTTTTAATATTCTCCCAAAGATATATTTGTAAATAAGAGGGTTAATACTTCTCTATCTGACTTAAATAATAAGTCAGAGAGGAAAATATTAACCATCTTCCACATCCACTCAAAAGCCAAGAGAGAAATCGTTAATCAGTTTAAATTTGGACGATCCACTCTGGAACTGATTCAAAGAACCGATTCACTTTATTGAGCAAATAATCAGCAATCCAGCAAAAAGAGAATGGCAATTCTTTAATAGTTCATGAAGAGCTCTTGTTTTTAAGCCTGCCAAAAAATTTGATTCCTCTTATATAAAAACTAACATTCTTCTCTTTATTAGTTAACGGAAATGCCTGTGATCTTTTTATGTGTGCTTATGTGTGTGTTATGTATATGTATATATGTGTGCTTTTGGTTTGCTTATGCTCCCTCTAGTATTTAAAAAACAAAACATTAAATTAACCGATGCATCTCAGCAAAACTGTCCCCCCTTTTTTTGAAAAACACCCCTTGTGAATGTAAAATCTAAAAGCTTTCACATTTTTCTTTTTATTTCTTACTTTGTAAAACTTCGTAGATCCTCCTTTGCCATTTGACCTCAACTACATAGAGTTTTTGCCAACCATTTTTTTGTTGTCGTGGGCCGATTGCTGTTAGTACAAAAAATAAGATGTACACTGATGGGGGGGGGGGAAACTGAAAAGTTTCAAATTGTAAATTATGTTCAAAGGGGCAATTTCAGAACATTTGTGTGTTAACCTTTATTTATTAAATATCATGTTCTTTGCACTTAAACCATAAAATTCAGTTCAAGAGCAATATCGCAAAATAATTTAAAATTGAACATATCTTTAGAATTTCTGATACACAGTCTCACGCACTGGAGATAAAAAATGTTTTTTCTGTACAATGTTGCCATTGCTCGTTTTGAAATCTTTGAGTTCATTTATAAAAAATTTGTTAAAGTTTTACAAATTATGAAATCGATAATAAAACAAATTCCAAATTTCAAATTTGGGCTTCCAGATGCTCATATTCGCAGTAGGATTATGTCATTCAAAATTGGATGGCTCTAGTACCTTTGTTCTATCACAGTGCGAGAAACATACATACATTTATGCATATTCTTCATTATTTAATTTCTTCAAATATAATAAGGGCAATAAAATTTGGTGGCAACAATTTGAAAAGTGAAACGGACATTCAGTGATTCAACGCAAAATCGCAAAACGAAAACAATAGTCCTTCAGGGACAAAGCCCCTTTGGACTAAAAATCAGAGAAATGCACTAATTTCGATCCCTAAAATTGAGCACAGCTTCATAGAATGTGTTTTTTTTTTTTTTTATTTTATTTTCTTGCATTGAGAATATTCATTTAAGTTGTGAATGATTTCATAATTTGCCAACAGATGGCAGCACTTGTCATGGTAATTTTTTTCCTGTGATTGTGCTTTCGAGCTGAGTATAGGCTCTATCAAAAGGAAGACATGCATAAAAAGGAAATCTGATGTACTGTAAATGTAAACAAACTGTTAACATATATATACATATATATCTACTTGTAAATTAAGGCTTTTCTAACTAAATGTGACATGTATGCGCAGAGCTGATCAGTTCTTTCATTTTCTTCGCAAAGTTCACATCACTTTGAACTAAACGCTACATTTCTGATGAAAGGCAATGCTTTCTTTTTTATCAATTGACAAATTCCACAGCACTATTATGATTCCTTATATTAGAAAAAAAAAAAAGATGAATGCAACAAAAACAAACTCTAATTAAAAAAAAAAAAGGCAGTCAAATTTGAAAGCAGAAATCAGCTCTCATTTGCTGTATGCACACCCTCACCTGGGTTGCCAAATATATACATTTTGGCAATGCCATGGATTGTCTAGTTTAGCTACATATGCACGACCTGGTAAATATTTTTCAAAAGGGGGGTTGATAATCAGAACCAATATTTTCATATTATACTGTTTAGAGAAAATCTCCTGTGTAATTATTTCTTTTATGTCACCTCTAGAAAATGCATGAGATTCCATTTGTTCTGTTTTATTTGATAAATTTTTCTTTTATTCAACCAATATTAATATCAATAATAGGTATTTATAGAATTATAAGTGTTGAAAATAATTTGGTAAACTTCCTGTAAAAAATTACATCTCATATTTAATTTAAACAAAACAAAACAAAAAAAAAGGAAGATAGAAATAACATTTTTAACAAAACTGAAAATAAATATTTGTCATTGCCTTAATAAGATAGTCAAGTTACCTATTTAAACTTTAAATTTTCTTATAATTTGTGTTGGTTGGAAATGCTGTATTTCATTATTTATTGATGTCAAACTTAATAATAATAATTCTTTACACTTTTTTTTGTGTGTGTGATATATACTTGTATTCTGTAATAGCAGTGCACTAAGTTTATACTTTTCTGAACAATATTCGCTGCTTTTCTTAACAGGAAATTTCTGCTGCACTTATAAGAAACATGGTAAATAGATTAAGATTCGGAATTCTCATAATCTGGTCTTAATATTTTCTTTATTTCCAGGTTTTTTCATCTTTTTTAATTCCTGCATGGACACTTAAAGATAGAAATACATGAGACCGATCTAAAAAGACTGAGCTATTATTTTTGAGATCTGAAACACTTATGGCAACTATTATAGGAGTACGAAAATGAATACAAATGCATAAAATATCAGTGCTTCCTTTAAATCAACAATAAAAAAAATTAACTTATTTACGTATTATCGAAACCAATTTAATAGAAGTCAGAAAATTTTCAGAATGTGCCAACGGCAACCATATTCATAGCATTCTTTCAACCAAGCAAAGTCAACATTTTCATATGCAATCCTTTTGTTATATTCCAAGTGTGTGTTATATCCACGGTTAGATTCGTGCACTAACCAAGTGCTTCGCATTGGAAAGTAAAGAGCATTTATGTTACAAAAATATACTTTTATTTACACAGCAAATTTGCAGCAACATGCTTAACAAAAACTCATTCTCCTCTAACATACTTTCTTCTACACTCAGGTTGCGCATGTGCATTGGCAATTACCAAAGAAGCTTGGCAAATACTGCCATCTGCTGGATAAACTATTTGCTACATATTCCTCCCACCTGAATTTACTGGGAGGTAAATTCACACATTTGTTAAACATAACACCAAGTACCAACAGTTTTTATAGACAAATTGTGATACTGTTTGTGAAATCGTGATTCCGATAGTCAAGTCGTGATAGACAAATCATGATATCATCTATTTTGCAATAAGAAAAAAAGTGCTTTCAACTTAGTTTTAAAATACGTGCTTGTGGAATTTGCCAGGAATGAAAGAAACTGCTGTAAAATTTCCACAGAAATACAAAATCCAGGGTTGCCACTCAAGCAGGGCAATGAAATTCCCTAACTTTTCCAGGTGTATGAAATTCCCTGACTTTCCCAGATGTATTTTAAGAAAATTCCAGTCTATCTGTATAGTGCACGTTGGCTGTGCTGAGAGGTAAATTAATTATGATACCAGTTAAAAGCACAAAAATTTGTGAATTGCATATGACTCACATACACACACACATATATATATGTAAAAATTTAATTAATCGCTATAAATTGCCCAATACTTGCTCAAAAGCTGCAAAGTAATAAAAGAGTGATTTATTTTCTAATAGATTATTTAGTATATTATCTCCTTTGACAAAAGTAGTTAGAATTCTATTGAAATGAAGCATTAGCTTTTAAAATTGAATCTTGAATGGAAACATCAGAAATGAATCTTGAATAAATTTAAAATGGAAACCTTAAAAAGGTGTAATTAAAAGTGAAAATATATTCAACAAATCAAGTAATTATCGTAACTGACTGGAAATTAGTTAAGTTTTCAAGAGGAACAAACCAACCCCTGATATATATAAACCCCAAAGCATTACTATTATAACCATAATAGCTGTTTTTTGCACTAAAGTCTGAGATTAAAATCTGTCCAATCTGAATAAAAAAAATGTCCTTTTTTGCAGACATTTTGCAGCTAAACAAAAGAAATAAATTTATTTAATGATATTTTAAAATAAATTCAGGTATTTTATATTTATTTAGCACCACACATAAGCAAAACATATGTGCATTAAATTTTGTGATAGTTATGTCATCATACTGCTAGTATTAGTTTCAGGAGTATGCCACAGAAAATTGTCTGAAATTTGAAAGTATTATTAACGAACACTAAATAAATTTACAGGCAAGAAGCCACATTAAATGATATGAATAACATTAAATAAAGTTACTTAAAAACTGAATTACAATAATCAACAATTTTGGTGAATAATTAGCCTAGATGACTGATTACTGTTTTATTATTATTATTATTATTTTACTGCATACTGCAAAGTGACAAATAAGGCATTTGTTCAAAAAAAAAAAAAAAAAGGAAGATTTTGCGGTAAAATTCTAGTATAGGGTATGGCCTTGGCATGATTTTGAAAATTGTCGCCAACATCAAAATGCCCAGTTTACTGCTCCTCATAATGTCGCCAAATCCCATGTGTAATGTATACTAGGATTAAACCAATTTTGTTTTGTATGAGAATGGAAAAGTATTTTCTTTAGATCAAAATACACTGCGCATGCGAGTCTCTCAATTTTCGAGGCTATTGGAAACCAAAGTTACTGGAAACTTGCTTTGCCTTTCTAAAAGACAATTTGATTGGAGCTGCGAAAATTGGCTGTACACCAGCTGCCCAAATGACGCTCATACGATTTTCCCAAGAAAGCGATTACTTCTCCTGTTAGCACAAAACTCACTTTTTTGGGGGGATCACCGTATGAAATTCCCTGACTTTCCCAAATTTGGACTAAAATATTTATATTCCCTGACTTTTTCCAGTTTTCCAGGTAGCGTGGTAACTCTGGGAATCGCTAAAGGGAACAAGATGAGACGAGTTTAATAAATAGTCGGTGCACTATGTCAAGTTTGTGCAATTCTCTCATTTTTTTTAAAGCAGATTGCTGTGCTCATGTGGAGAAGAACAGTGCTAAAAAATTCAAGAAGAATGTCTCGAAAAATGTTAAGTATTTTATTTTTAATGTATCGTATAACTCGTATTAAAAATAAATTTGTATTTTTAACTTTCTTTTCTTTAGATATATTTATAATGTCTCCTGCTTATGATAAATATCAATAACTTGGCGATTAAAGGAAAAAAAGTCATGAAAATCGTCGATTTGCACTCGATAAGTAATTTTTATTTTTCATCTGTTCACAGCCATACTGTTCCAAGGTGGCCGAGTTAAAACATAAGTACCCTTATTAAATGCTGAATAATTGTTCGTTCACACTTAATATGATATACATATGTGCATACACACACACCATGCACGTATTTATCTATCGTTCTTCGTAAAATTAAAACAAACTGAAAGTTAAAGAGAATGAAAAAAAAAAAAGGATGCAAAAAAATGTTAATGAATTTCAAACTACAAGGGACTGTTTCAGTATTGAAAACATATATAGAACAGCAGTAAAATAACAATCAGAATATGACATGAAAGATTACATTTGGCGAAATGAATAACGCAAAAGGTGTAAAAAACATTAAAGCAATAGATGAAAAGTCCAATAAAATACTTTTTTTCAAAATGTCTCATCAGATGAGAAAGCACAGTACACAATCAATCACTACCAGCTATGTTTCCGAGTTAATTATAAAAAGTTCAAATTATATATTAAAAATATGTGACTAGTACTGGCTGACTGCATGTCATGCTTTATTACCTCATCCCCATGAGATAAAAGTTCTACTATCAATGGTGTTTTTTCATTTATTGTTTTAATATTCTTGCTAATTTTGCCATATTCTATTCACTGGATTTCATCTTTTTTGTCATGCATGCTTTGATAGTTACTTTTCTATTTACCTACATATATGTGTATTTCTATTACACAAAAATACCATGCAGTTTAAAATTCATTATTAACACTTTCTTCTACCACACTTATCTACTTCAGAGTTTGAGAGTTATGTGTATATATATATATATAAATGAAAGTTCTAATTTTCCCCTAATTCCAATTATACATATGTATATTTGCGTGAGTCTGTAATAATTTAGAAGGTGATGTTGTAACACTGCAAAGGACATAATTTATCAAGTGCTGGAGCTTGGTGCATTAAAAATAATAGAAGTTTAGCCGATTAAATATTTTTTTAATGCTTAAGAAGCACTTCCTAATTTGAATTACACAGTGCAAGAAGTTTAGCCGATTAAATATTTTTTTTAATGCTTAAGAAGCACTTCCTAATTTGAATTACACAGTGCAATCTGTGTACAATTTTTATAACTACTGTGTCTTTTCAAGACCTTTATAATTATTTCAATGCAATAAAAATACAACAACAATGGACAGCAAGCACGTTGTGAGAATGGAAGCAAGAGAGAGAGAGATTGTGTGAAGTGTCCAAGATGAAATTTTCGTTTGTAGTTATTTAGTTTCCAGTCCCACATTTAAATCATTATTAGTTGAGGCTTTAGGTGAGTATCTGTAATATTAGCATTACGCAGGTATCATAGTGCATGGATTAGTTTTTAAATGAAGCAGTTTAACCCTCTGACCGGCCAGGGTTTTCACTAAAAAAGCAAAAATTTCCCAAAACTACTATAAAAAAAATTATTTTCTTGATTTTAATGTAAGAATTCTCCGAGCATTTTATACCTGGATTTGTGTATTTTTAATATATTGCCTTAATTTCTTTGAAATATTTTTAATATGCCCATATATATATACCAGGTGGCCATAATTAAACCGACAGTGCTCACAGTGTTCTGTAGCTTGATCTATTTGTTCTACTTTTCTTAGACATTAGGCCCTAATTCAAGGGTACATCTGTGTGTGCACACACACATAAATAAATATTCTAAATGTGAAGATCCTCAAAATTAAATGTTTACATCTTTTTCTCTTATGGTTACTTCTTTTTAAACTTAATTGTTTGGGGGAAAAGGAAAATTTATATAAACACAGCAGATAAAAATTAATACAGCATAAGAAAATTAAAAAAAAAAAATTTTTTTAAGGAAGTATTAAAACTAATCTTTTTTATTCATGAAATAAACAATAACTCAATATTTCATGCTCTCAGCATTACATTATAATGCCTTACTTCAAGAGAACTGTATTCAACCAGGTCAACTTTATTTCCAACTAATACTATTGGTATCTGATGATTTTCACCAAGTTGCTCTTGAATGAAGGGTAACCAGTAAGAGGTAATCTGTTGAATAGACATTTAATTAAGTATTTCAACAGTACACAATAACAAGAACAGTAGTAGTACTGCTACTGAAAGCAACAATAAATTTATATAATAATACTATCAAATATACAACCTGGGAGAAATAAAACAATTTTAATGTATCAAAATCTAATTATCATGAAATGCTAAATATTACAGTGCTATTTAACTAAGAATTATTTTACATTTTTATGCACTGACTAAACAGATTACTGTCATGAAATGATAAAACAGTGATATTTTGATAAAGTGGTTAACAAATTTATGCTTGAAACTGTAAAATTGGAACTTACCTTATCTATTGTTTCATCATCATCTACGGCATACACAATACATATGACGTTAGCCTATAAAAAAATTTATGAGTTTAAAATTACGAATAAAGTTGAAAAAATTAAATGTTCTGGTACAATGGTACTTTTTGACTATACACAATCACAGAAAAGTTGCCAATTCACTGATGACCTTTGGGAATAACATTTATTTGGCCAAGTATTTTATAAATATTTATAATAAGAAGCATTTTATAATAAATAGTGAATTTTAAGAGAAAAAATTTTTAGTTGATGGATACTCTTGAGTTATGACCTTTATTCAAAAGAGTAAGCACATACTTCTGTAAGTACTTGAATGATATATGAGATACATGCACACTTGCATTAGCCACTGCAGTATATTTCGAAATAAGCCAAAAACATAACAATTCTAGTGAATAGCAAAACATTAGACACAGATATCAGAAAGTACTAAGATCCTTTTAATAATAATAATAATAATAAAATATGCATCAAAAGATAAACAATAACATATTTGAGAATTTCTTATATAAAAATTGGATAATTTAGTTAAAATAGTTAATATTTTGTGGAAACAATAAATTAGAGTACAAATTCATAGCATAATACACACAACAGAATTGCAATTCCTAATAAAACAATTATTTGCATACCTATAAAATGGAATTCTTCATTTATTCATTAATATCATATATGTAACCATGTAAAAATATGAATCATATTGGATTAAAAAAGACAAACCTTATGTATTTCAGTGATTAAAGAATCTTCTCCTTGTTCCTGAGCTATGATAAAGGCACATAAATTAGAATTCTAATAAAGAAAAAATATCTGATAAAAGGTGATTAAATTCATACTTTATATAACAGTAAGACTAAGCAAGTTTGACTCTTTAGAAATGAAATCTAAAATAAAACGAGTCAAAAATACAATAAAATTTACTATTTTCCCTTACCTTTATCATCAAGTTTTGGATAATCTAATGGAACATTACCTAAAGTTGCTACACAAATCCTGTATTTAGATCATATAATATAGTCATCATTTTTACACATATAATAAGCTTTGAACTGTATTTACATTTTTAATCCATAGTTTTTCACAGAAGAGACTAACATGCAATTAAAACCGCTTTTGTAACACTTTTAAAATCCCGACCCATTTTCCCATTTAACATGCTGTAAATACCGACCATTTTCTTAATTCAAGAATAAACCTTTTTTTCCTTGGCAAAGTATGTATCTTTCACACCACATAATTTTAAAAGAACATCAGCCTACCTAATTTTACATTCTGTTTGGTGCATGGCATATGTTCATAAAATGACATAAAATACTGTTTCAGTAAGATATAAATTAAAGACTACATTTTATTTTTGCAAAAGAAATTCCACTTTTGCATACTTTGGCAAATTCCTGGATATTTATATTAATATTCCATTTGTATTTATGTGCTATTCAGTTTGTCATAACAGACTACATAAAATTTTTTTTGAATGACCTTTCATTCATATAAATTTGACATTTATTATTGTTTAATTTTACAATTAGTTATGATATTTGCTCTAAAAAGGCACAAAATATTTTTAAAGTGGAAATAAACCTTAACTTAAATTACATTTTTCAAAAGAAATTTCACCTTTGAAGTATTGGCAAATTTCATTGGCGTAAAAAAAATTTAAATGGCTGACCTTTTCTGCATGTAAAACAGCATTAATGGTAAGAAAGATAATTGAATTTTATAATCTGGTGATTTTCAGAAAAAACTATGTAACTACCTCTAGTCAGTCTCTAAATGGCAGTAGAATCTTGAAATTTCAGTTTTCACTGCAATTTTATTTCTTCATTAAACACAATGAACAAACACTAACAACCAACTTCACTAAACAACCTTGGCACAATTTGGCGACTTTTTACAGAAGAAAACATAAAAGTTACTCATCAGCTGCAAGCTGGTGACTTTCGTGCTTTTTGTTTTGGAAAGATTCCCCAACTATCGATATTAATCATTAGTTGATAAATGTTATCAACGCATGAAAAGAAATAGTACTTTAATTTAAAATACAAATTTTAATTATTATATAAGGACACATTAAAAAAACACTTACATTCTTTTTCAAATCTTTCTGTAATTTTTTTGTGCTATCCTTTTTCCCAAATACACAGCGAGCAATTTTTACTAGAAACAGTATCAGAGAATTGCAAAGACTTGACATTGTGCAAATCTTGGCTATCTACTGATTGCATCCCCTCGTTGTTCTCTTTAGAGATTTTGTGGCAAAATTCTGTATTCCAGCAGAAATTTTACCACAGTTTCTTCTATTTCTGGCAGATTTCACAAGCACATATTTTAAAACCCAGTTTATGACAAAGATATCATGATTTGTTTATAAAAATCATTGGAACTTGGAATACAACAAAAAAAGAATGCATGGACAAATGGTGGCATTGCTTGACTGAAGGACTGTAATGAGCATGGCTGAATGCCAGAAGAATGGTTATCTGCATGATTGTCAGAGTTTGGCATATTCTGAAAATTTGGTGACTTCTTCTAAGACGGTTGTGTTAATACATAAGTATCCCCATTTATGCTGCAACGATTATTTATTAAATCTGCATTTGCTGCTTAAAAATGTGTCAACTCAAATTAAAATACAATGAGCACTTTTTAAGTGAAGGATGGATATGATTTTAAATACTCAGATAGTTAAACTAAGGTGCAATATAAGTTATTAGTTAAAAAAATTCTTCACATTTAAAAGAACTAAAACTTTTTTATGTTATTAGCTCTTAAAAGTTTTATTATATAAATTTTGGAAGAAATAATCTCTACTACTAAATACTAAAGAATCTGCATATATCACACTGTGGAAAACCACAGCAACTAGAGCTACTAAATTTTGAACACACAGCTGAATATGTTACATCTTGATGTCCCAAACTTTTAATATGTATTTTGGGTGAATTTAATAAACTCTTCAATTGAAAGCTCTGTGTTGCTACTCTACAAAATATAAAATATTGATGTTTCAAATTTAATGGTGGCTGATGAGAAAGCTCAGTGACATACGGGAAAAAAAAGTGTTGCTACTAAGTGAAACGCTATTTTTTTTTTTTTTTTTTTTGTGTGTGTGTTATGAATTTAATCACATTCTAGGAAAACAGTGGCAGCCAGATGCACCAAACTTAACCTTCACTTAAACTCTCTGAAAACCTGAATTTTGAATTTTTTGTTTTATTTATTTTATATTTTATGCGAACTTCAGAAATTTTGATTAAAAACTAGGCAATAAAAATCTTTATGCTGACAATTCAGCAAAGTTTAAGACATGTATGTTTCAAATTTAATCAGACATATTCACCAGTATTACAGACATATTTCTACTCAGTGAAATGTAATATATTTGTCATTGAAATTTAATCAACAAACTCCAAGATTTAAAAGGAATGTGTTGCCACAGACTGAACTGAAAATTTTTTATTTTCGATGCAGTAGTCTGTTGTCATTCAGCAAAGGGTAAAATACTTAATTTTTCCTTTAAATTAATTTTGTTATTAATTAGCAAACTAAGTAATTTAAAAGCAATAAACACAGATTCATTTCAGTTTTTATTAATTAGCAGCTGAACATGTAAAGTTACGTTAGCTAGATTTATTAAAATGGTACTCTTCTGTTATCGGGGTCGGATTCAGAAATGTATGTATGAATGCATGTGTGTATATACACACACATATATGCACATACATGCATACATATATTTCTGATTCCGGTCCCGTTAACAGAAGAGTACCACTAAAATCATTGTGTACTTTTCTTTTTTATAATAATTATTCTAAGCAACTGGTTGCATCAACTGGCTAGTTTTACACAAAAAACATTGCCATATACAACTTTCCATTAAGAAACTATCCTCCCAATGAATAAAAGTATTTCTTTAAAAAAAAAAGCTTTCAGATTTCACATTACGCCCAAAAGGGTGTTTTTTTTACGTATTATTTGTTACATTTATTTATTAAATATCATGTTCTTTGCACTTAAACCATAAGAT
The DNA here is from genome assembly GCA_000611955.2 of Stegodyphus mimosarum. Lineage (NCBI taxonomy): Eukaryota > Metazoa > Arthropoda > Arachnida > Araneae > Eresidae > Stegodyphus > Stegodyphus mimosarum. The sequence goes on along the minus strand of KK119923.1, from coordinate 177,584 downwards.
TCAGTTCAATAGCAAAATCACAAAATAATTTTAAAATGAGCATGTCTTCTTTACAGTTTCCGATACAGTTTCGCATGTCGGAAATAAGTTTTTTTTTTTTTTTTCTGTACAGTGATGCTATTGCTCGCTTTGTTGAGTTTGTTAATCAAAAATTCATTAAAGTTTTACAAAATATGAAATAGCTAATAAAACAAATTGCAAATTTGGGCTTCCAGATGCCCATATTTGGGTGGAAACGTATGTTATTCAAAATTTGACGGGTCTAGGTACCATTGTTTTATCACAATTCTAAAAACATACATACATTTATGCAAATTCTTCATTACTTAATTTCTTTAAAAGTAACACAGGGCTGTAATATTTGGCGGCAACAGTTTGAAAAGTGAACCAACATTTATTGTGAACCAGTGCAAAATGCCCAAATGAAATTAATAACCCTTCTGGGTTAATGCCCTGTGGGCTAAAAACTTTGCACCTTTCGACATATGCCTCATTAACACAGCACTGGATTCACTATAAAATAGTTACTATTTTTAATGCAACAAACTTTTTATTCAGAAATTGGCAAGGTTGTTTATGGGTTTTCTAGACCTGAAAGGAATATGCTAATCCAATATATGGATTAACTGAAATAGGAAACACTTAAATACACAGTCCAGTCACATTAATGTGACCACCACGTACTTTCCATGTCAGAGTTAAATAACCAATCACAGAAGGCAGGTGGCAGCACAGTGCAGTTGAGCGTATATAAAGGGTGTGTGAGGGCTTCGGAAAACATTTCAATCGTTGGCGTAATGCAGAAACGAAGCGATTTATCCGACTTCCAAAAGGGCATGATCATTGGCTTTCGGGCCAAGGGTGGAAGCATTTCCGAAACGGCTGAGTTTGTGAACTGTTCGCGTGCCGCCGTGGTAAAAGTGTACCGTGCATGGCAAAATGGGACTGTCCAAAATCAGCGACGTGGCAAATGTGGTGCACCACGGGCCATAGATGACAGAGGCGAACGACGGTTGCGGAGA
>KK119923.1:152939-173998 GCA_000611955.2 Stegodyphus mimosarum | reverse complement strand
CGCTAAAGCTGCAAAGTAATTAACCAATCTTTCATAATAATTTATAACAAGAAAACTTTCCATATACCATTTCCAAGAAACAGAAATTCAATTTAAAACCATGAATTATGAAAAGAAAAAAAAAATATGGTTTTAAATTGAATTTCTGTTCCTTGGAGATGGAATATGAAAAGTTTTTTTATTATAAATTATTGGTTTATATATATATATATACACACATAATCTTTTTGCATGTCATTAATCTATCAGATTTATGCAGGTCAAAACTGATATAAATATTCTACTACTTAGAAATTTTTTTGAGTTCCTGTGGAGAGTAAACAAGATTTGGCTCATTAGCCTTTTAAGCATTACAAAACTATAATTTAATTATAAAAGAAATTCCTTTGGTTAAAATGCACTTTAGCCCACTGCTTGGCGATGTTTTGAAAATCGCCAATTTGGCGCGTTTCTGCAAAACATCTTTGCAATTAATTGCAACCTTCCCGACACGTTCCGCGAAAACCTATTGTAAACAAAACATAGAATTCTAAAGCATAAATTAGTATGGAAACTGCTGCCACAAAAAGATAATAAAATAATATGCAAAACGGACATTACAATCATTAAAATATTTGTCAGTTAGGTTTAAATTAATTATTTACATTTTATGTTGTAATGCTTACACATTTTATGCCGTTACATAACCTTCCCGACACGCTCCGTGAAAACGTAACCAAAATGGCATCCAAGAAAGAAGGAATTTTTTTTAAAAGGGCATTAAAATTACAAACGATACCATGTACACACCGTTCCGTTTTAACTTAAAAAAAAATCTGAGAATTGCACAATGTAGGCAACGTACACAAATGAACAAAATAAGCTAAAATAACGAAAATAAATTACAAGAAAATGCCATGTGCACAGCGTTCCTTTTAAACTTAAAAAAAACTTCAGCGAATTGCACAATGTTGCATTGTTTTTCCTCAGGATGATGGCATCTTCCAGCAGGACAATGCGAGGTGCCATACAGCTGCCAGTGTACGTGCGTGGTTCGAAGAGCACCAGGATGAGTTTACCGTCCTCCCCTGGCCAGCAAACTCACCTGACTTAAACCCAATCGAGCATCCGTGGGACCATCTCGATCGAGTTGTTCGCGCCATGGATCCTCAACCGCGTAATCTAGCGCAGCTGGCCACGGCATTAGAGTCGGCATGGCTCAACATCCCAGAGAACACCTTCAGAGACCTATGTGACTCTCTTCCTGCACGTCTCGCAGCAGTCCGCTCTGCGAAAGGTGGTTATTCTGGCTTTTGACAGATGGTCACATTAATGTGACTGGACTGTGTACATAAAATGTATTTAGTGTATACCATGTTCGACAGATTTTTGAGAAGTTACATTTTACTTTTTTTTTCCTGTAATATTGACAAGCAGAAATAAATATTTTAACTATCAACATAACATTCGTAAAGAACAAATTTTCGATTAAAATAGCCAATATAGAAAATGGAAGTAAAAATAATCAATAAGATCAGTTACATAATTGTAAACATATTATAATATTTCATATTTTTGGTAATATAGCCATCTTGCTTTTCTTGTGCTCTTAATAATTTAGATATTACTTACAATATTATATTATATATAGAAGATTTCAATTTTACAAAAGATATGATGACAGTTATACTTGTTTCTACATATTAATAGCCCGAACTACTGCTTGTGAATCTGTAAGTACCACTTTATTTTTTAAATGCGTAATATAATCACTACTATTTCAGATGACAATTATTCATCACAGCATACTGAACACACAACATTCAATTAGTCATTAGTTTCACATTAAAAAGCATATAATAGTACAGGACATTACTGTTATAATAAAATATGAAATTCATTAGCAATAGAAATAAATCGGTTCTAAAAATTCAAGATTTAACTTTTCAGATAGTTGCCAAAGACTAGAAAGTAGTATTAACGTTTAACAGAAATTGCTACTCATTACCTATAACTAGTAATTTAATTTTTATACACAATGTACAACCAATTCAATTTTACACAGGAGTTCTCCATCAAAATACATTGAATTGGATGTTAGGCATTTCTAGGCCCTTACAAAAGATATATAACTGTATATAATCAGTATGTTCAACACTGAAAGCAGCTATGGAGATAAAATGGTTTTCAATATATAAAATTTAATTTTTTTAATGATTCCCACAGAGCTAAAAGTCCAATTACTTAAAACACTCATAAAGCTGAACTTCTATTTAACAAACATGCTATTTTATAAATTCCTCTATTTGGTGAAGTTCCTCATGGGTTTCTGCGCAAGGTGTGAATATTCTTGTATAGCAAACTTCCTTTTGTTTTTTTTTTTAAAAAAAGGTGGCTTGTTATCTATTGTTACATTACATTCTAGAGGAATAAGTTGGGAGATTCTCGGATGAGAAAGCATTTTACCCAGCCTATTGTCAAAAGTTGTTCAACCAATCCTATTTTGCAAACCAGTTTAAGCAACAGCCGCATTGTTACTTTTATTTCTGCTTTTTATGAATTTATACTGTACATCTTTTTCAAAGTTAGTTGTGCACTGAATGATCTTGCACGCAGATTTACTAAACGCATAAAAACCTTAACCGGAAGAATGAAATACGGTAAGAGTAATTGGAAAACAGAATAAATAAATATTTAAACATTTCTACTATTAAAATATGGAATTGTAAGAAAATTCATTAACTTTAAAATGACTTCAATAATTAAAAATGGAAAGCTTAATAAGGCATCTATTACAATAATATTGGTGTGAATTTAGAATCACTTAACAAACCTAATTTTTAGATTTAATCAACAGAATTTTTTAAATTAAATTACAACTATTTACCTAAAATGGTAAAATTGAAAGTTAAAACCATTCTATACTATCTAAGAAGATTTAATATTTAGACAAGAAAACTGATTTAAGCTGAGGTACAAATCCAATATTTGATAGGTCAATTTATATATATATAATCAAAAAAATGTATTATGTGCGTGTGTGTGTGTGTGTGTATATTTGTTTTGTTTTTCCCCCTGGTGTTCTCAATTTTTTTAAACAATCTGTTTTCATTTTAAAAAACGTCAGAGAATTGCACAAAGAGATTCTGCACGCTGTTCACCTTCTGTGCTATATTTTTATTTTAAGAAAATATCAGGAATTGCACAGATTCGGCAATGCACAAAAACATGTCATTGCGCACCACCCGTTATCACGGTTGCCCAAGAAAAGTTGATGTAACTCCATATTTCTGAAGAAATGCAACACTTTCTTTTTCATCAGCCAGTTAAGCACTTGATATAAGTTAATAACTCATATAAATAAAACTTAAGTTTATTATTAAGTTTATTTATCCCAAACTGGTAGTTATAAATAAATTTAAATAAGTTATAACTATTACTTTTTATGCAAATTAAACTTAATTATATAAATAAAACTTTATTCAGCACTTAATAAAAGGAATGCAAGAGCTCTCTCCCCACCCCATATAGGCATAGTAAGGAGCCCATACATACATATTTGCAACTTTCACGAGCAGTCGCCCAATCTACTCTACCTTGGTTTGGGGTCACACTGGGAGGAAATGATTGAGCTGATAAGTAGGCCAAGGATAACAGGAAACGAGTGAAGCTGGCAATATCATTACCAACCATCAGTATAGATGTTCCAGCCTCAAGATGTAGCCAAAAAAAAAATGAAAGACACTTTTTTTCTGTCATAAAAGACACTTTCATACTAATTTGGCAACACAACTGGAATGAAGACGACACAGGACATTTCACGTTTGACATCTTCGCAAAGGTTAATCTCAAGAGGATCAAGTCCAACTACTTATTACAAGTTTACATTCTCCTACGTGGGATTCCTCAAAAGAAATGTTGCCTGCTCCTGCTGAGCAAAAGGAAATGAAGCAGATGCCCTACATAATGTTCTTGACTGCCCACACACAGCAGCTGTTAGGCTCAAGCACATTTCAAATGCTAGGAACGTTCTGCTCAATATACTTTTTTCTGACTTCTACTGCTTAAAAGGGATCAAAGTCATGGCACACATCAATCATGTCTAAGTCCACGAAGAGTAATGTAACAGGTGACAAGCCTGAAAAATCGTGTGGACTGTGTTCTATAAACTTTTATATATAGTGTTTTCTAACATAGTTTCCAATAAAGTAATAAATGTACATGTACATTCACTCACCTCTCTCAGCATCACAGCTAAATCCATAGCGACTTGGTATTTAGCGAAATATACGTACGAAAATAGCAAACACTCAATAGAAAAACACCGCATTCAAAGAATAAAACGAGAACTGAAATAACTACTCAAATTAACACATAAGAATTTCGAATAAACCGCTACGTCATCTCACATTACCAATAAAACCGTTCTTTATAAAATAGGAAATACGCATGCGCGAAAACTACATGTTTCCATAGCTTCAAAATACCCAGTCGGCCATGTTGGCGGATATACGGAGTTACCCATGTTGGCGCGTTTATTGCTCATTCAAAAACAATTGCCGCCAAGCAGTGGGCTAAAGCGCATTCCAACCATTCCTTTTTACTTTAACACATACCAGATATATAATTTAATATTTGTTTTGTATGCACAATTTTTACAACATCTGATAAACGGAAAAAGAAGGTTGAAGTCTCAATGAAATATCCCAATATATACATAAAGGATAAGTGACTTTTGAATACCCATCTTCTTGCGATGAAAAGCAAAATCCAAAATCATGCAGTTTGTGGGTTTTCTTTGTTCTGTTTCAGCCTTCGTATATATGGTGGGGCTGCTATTGTTCGTTGTGGGCCGCTTGACATCAAGAAGAGAGTGCTCTGATTAGATAAGAAGGGAGTCTTCAATTAAATTTCATGCAGTTCGTTTTCTACCAAATTACTGGAAGCAGAAGAACTCTTGGACAACCTCATACATTTGTGAAAAGAGGTTAAAAGATTAGATAAATAAATTCATGGCTGTAGAGAAGCAAAAAATTGCTCTAGTGATGAACAACTGCAGTGCTCACCCTTATGATATCAAAGGTGAACATAAAAATGTTAAGGTTCTTTTCCTTTCCTCCAACCCTACTATATATCTCCAGCCTATGGACGAATGGGCAATAAAAAATGCTACGATGCATTATGGCAAAAGAATTTTGAAAACTCTAATGGGAATTGAAAATAATTAGCTTTTATGCATAATAAGATTACATGACTGTGTATCTGAACTTGCAAATGTATGGAATTATGATGTTACTGAAAAATCTGTTTGCAATTGTTTCGAAAAAGCTATATCTTCATAATCAAGATTAATATTGCTGATAACAGCAATGTCAGTGATGATGATGGGCAAGATAAAAAACTCAGTACTATGTGACTGCAGTGGGAAAAATGACTGAATAATATGTGGCTGCAATGGAAAAAATCAAAGGCAATAAAAGAATAATGAATAATTACAAGATTATTTATTTATAGATAATCATATTCAGACCTCAAAAATTCCTATTTAAGAGAACAAATTAGAAAGAATAAAAAATAGCCACCAGAAAGCAACTGAAGATGATGAAAATATAAATGAAAATGCATGTACAAAATTTTCACCAAAAGATTTGTTAAATGTGCTTGATACTCTATGACATGGTTTTGAGTTTGAAGAAAGTGTACCAAAAGATATTTTCTATGCATTACAAAGATATGGAATAAAATGCTCCTGCCAATCAAAACAAACTAAAGTAACCTGATTCTTTTCACAATTAATGTATATAATTTTCATACACAACTTTGATTGAATGGATATATAAGTAATTTTGCATTTAAATTTAATTTTACTACTATTTTACATTAAAAAAATTTCTTATTTTAAATTGTGTTTTATGATTCTTAAGTTTTTTGAGAGATTTTACGATTTTGTTAAACACAGGTTTAATTATAGTATGCTAAGAATTTATAAAATTCAGTCAGGTATAAGCAGTTAATTATTTCCTGAAGCAAGTTAATAATAGTGCTTATAGCAGTTACTGCCATTTTACAGAAGAAGGTTTCATTAATCAGCAAAAATGCTATTTAAAGCTGTTTCCTGAGATTTAAGAAAAGTGTTTATTATAGTAAAAAATGTGCATTGAAATTGATCTAATAATCAAATTTATTTTGAAACACATTTACAAATTTTGCATATAAGGCTAAATTTAATTCATTAAAACATAATGCATATTTTAACAACTCAACATTCTGCTTTACAAGGATCATGCATAAAGTTAAATTTTATATTTTCAAAATCATCTTATATTACGAAACATTGTAACTGGAAGTGTATGTTGAGGATTTATCGATAAATTGCCCTACAAAGATGCACGTGAAGAAATCTTAAGCTATAATTCATGGTAAGTAAACATTAATTTTCTTTTACCAGAGTAATCAACTATATTTGTAGGTACTTTCTCTGGAGTAACATCAGCTGGAATTGTAATTTCTTCAGCTCGTGGAGGTACTTCTTCAGGAAATTCTTCACTTACAAGGGAAAGGATAAGGGATGTTTTACCTACACCAGCTGCGAATGAAAAATACCTTCAATCAGAAAATTGAAATAAATATAAACAGGTTCAATCAGAAAATTTAAATCATATTTAAAAAATTTTTTTTTATTCCATGAACAACTTTTTTATGCTTAAAAATATTTACATTACAGCCCATAAATAACATATATCACACAAGGGAAAAAAATGTTACAGATATTTAAAAAGTAACTTTCATCAATAAAAGTTTTATGCAAACAATATAAAAAAGAATTTGAAACCATCTTATTTAATACCCAGTAAAAATTAAACATTACTAATAGCAAATCTCATATCAATAAGGTATACATAAGCTACACATTTATTTTCCAAATAATTTTTTAAGCTTAAAAATATTTATATTACAGCACATAAATAATATATACCACACAAGGGGGAAAATATTACGAATTAGTAACTTTCATCAATAAAAGTTTTATATAAATATATATAAATATTTATACATAAATAATATAAAAAAAATTGAAACCATCTCATTTAATGTCTGGGAAAACTAAACATTACTAATAGCAAATCTAATATCAATAAGGTATATAAATGCTACCATTTATTTTTTACATTTATTTTCTGATTAAATATCTTTGACATGCTATACATATGGTGACTCAAATGTCATCTCATCTACAAAAAAAATATTAATAGATTAATAGTGGTATTGATTCACTTTTCATGTATTAAAGAGAAAAAAATATACCTTTTTTTACAGCAATAATTACAAAGTACTTTTGAGTAGATAATGTAATTTACTTATATTGACAAAGAACTAATATTTCAAAGCAATCAAGCATAAAATGAACTTTACATCGTTGTTTTCAGTAAAAATTTCCTATGGCTTCAAAAAAATTAGAAGTCTGAAAATCAATGTTGTTTAACTTACACTTAACAACAATAATAATTAAAAAAAATACTCTTTATAGATCTGTTTTAAGAGAAAGATTATTGTATCATGTCAATAAGTTTTACCAAAATCACCAATCTAATAAGAAATGATAAAATAATAGGTAATGCACTTGATTTTCTTGTAGCCTTTTTATCTCATTCATTAAATAGTTATTTTGAAAAAACAAAAAAATAAATAAAATGTAAATAACTCAATTTACAGTTCAGTTCATTTAACATTTACTTAACATGAAAGAATTATTAATAGTTCTATATAGTCACAGTTTCTATATGCTGTTTCAATCTATTTGATGTTGGTTTGTTATTCATTGAAAAATTTATAGTAAATACTGTTGCTGTTGAAATTTAAAATAACGCAGAAAAGTAATTCTAGATTTCCATAAAAAAACTGTATACTCCATCAATTTCCAGAGTCGAAAGAACAAAAGTTCTGAACTTGGGATGGATTCTCCACTTAAAGGAAATTTCATAGCCTCAGGAGGGGAGGACATAATCAGCCTTTCTTTGACCTGTTAAGTATTTAATTTTAGTTTATGAGTATAAATACTCTAGAGTTTCTACTGAGCAGTCTAGAGTCTCATTCGTTATAAGAATTAACCAGACAAATCGCTCTACCAACTAAGCATTGCCATGCACTATTACCCACAGAATCAAGAACATGCCATTATTCTGTCAATTTTTTCTCTGTCGGCCCGGGTAAGATTTCCTATGCTTAGTCAAATTGAGCTGCAGGATCCATTTCTAGTGGCATCCTTGCATCAATTTCTTTAAGTTCCAGCTCTGCAACAATACGTCCCCTGAATCCTAAACGTTTCGGTTTCTCGAAAGCTGTCCGGCATGTTATTTGTGGAACACAGCAGAATAGCTGGCTGGTATAAATTCTGGTTAGAACTAGGGTGATTTTTGATCTCCTTCAAACCTCCAAAGTTAAAACCATTCTTGATTAATAGAAATATTAAATAATCTAAATTTAAATAAATGTACATGTACTTTTCAAGTTTTTGAAAAGAAGAGGAAAATGATCCTCTAGTATTGATGAAACAGATGGAAAAAATAATTAAAAAAAAAAAATTGAGACTCACTGCAGCAGAGTTTCGACTGTGTTTAAATAAAACTCCATCAATTTCAAAAGCCAGTAGACATATGCTCCACTTCTTCAGGAGAAAAACATTTCTCACTATTATTGTTGGTTGGTGCTTTCTGTGAAGTTTTCAAAAAATAGTGAAATGGAAGACAATTTGATTTCTCTCATTTTTTTTTTTTTTTTACATGGATCTAGATGAAAAATTATGAAAAAGTCTGTAATTATCTGTTACATTAAAATTGCTTTGCTAGTGTCTATACGTCTACAGTATGCTCAAATGGTGAAACTGACTGAAAACATGCTTACTTCCTTTAAAAAACTATTATAGAAATATGCCTGCCTTTAAATGAAGGTATGTGTGTGAATTTTTCATAATTCTGTTGAAAAATCTCTTCCATATTCTTGCAGCAAGATAATTTTCAGTTTGTTTTTCCAATATTACCCCTCCCTTTAAATGAAAAGCAACTGAAAAATTTCATATATATATATTTTGTTATTGCTCATAATACAATAAAAAATAAAATATACAGAACTTTATATTGAAATTTTTTAAATCATTATACTGCTATTTCATTTTATTTCATAATCTTTAATATGCAATATAAAATGCTGGAGTTAAATACACGGAACTTTAGCTACATGAAAATTCCCAACAATTCTTTCTTTGAAATACTAACTTATATTATCACCACTGATTAATAAAAAAAAAAAAGGGTAGTCTAACATGAAATTGATATAAATAATTTCAGACTTATTGCAGCACAATTTTTAGTTCATTTTGCTGTTACAGATCTTATATCACTGATAATCTTTTTAGAATAATTCTTTTAATTTTGAAAGAGATTTAAAATATTGTTTTGTTGTCTTGAAACTTCATGAAATTTACAGCAATATTTGTTTTAAAATGCATTTCTGTAGCTGAGAAAGAAGTTATGCAAAAATCCTTTTCTTCACCAAGGCAAAAGTAATTTGTTTACATTTAAATTTGATGACATCTTCGGTAGAGTTAAAAAATGCTGCACCAAATGTGTCTCATAACTGTTACCTTAACTAGTTAACATTAGATTACGCACTGTAATCTTGTATTATAATGTATTATGAGGCACATGAAATATAATTCATGATTTTAAAATTGATATAATAAAAAATTTACTATTACTCACATTAGGAAAAAAAATATATTCACATAAGGTTCCTCCCTACTTTAAATTGGCACTTAAACATGTTTTTATAAATAATTATCAATAGTTACCTACCCTTTCTTTCATTGGAACAATTTTAATATTATTGTCCTATTTATTTATTATGTTGCTGATTCGAAATGTTAATTATTTCTTTTAAAACATATGTAACAAATAATACATGTGATTTTACTTTTACTATTATATGAAACATTTCAGTTGATATCACAGTAAGAATGTTTTTTCACTCCTAAAATTGAAATGCCATCGATCTTATTGCAAGAAAACATATTCCGTAAACATAAATTAAATCGCAACCTAAAAATACATTTCTAGCATTAGGGAGAAAATTTTCGGTCTAATCCTATACGATACACACGGGATTTGGTGACATTATGATGAGCAGTATCTATTACATAATTTTTACGTTAAACCCTACAGCCTTCATTTTCTTAATCAAAATAGAAGTAATATAAGTACTAACGTTCTCCGACTAGAAGAATTCTAACATCTTTCCTTCCATTTCTTGGACCCATGACTGAATCTGAAGGGGAGAAATTAATGAAATTAAAATACAACATATTTAAGTTTGCAGTAATTACACATACTAACAGTGATCTCACATTCTTTTACAATTGAAAAAAAGTTTCCAGATTTTAAGTATGATAAAACTACTTCTGTGATTAGTAAGTGAAATTATCTACTTAATCGAGAAGTAATTAAGACAGTTTCAAACCTTTTTTCTCCAACCATGTAATAATTTGTGAACGTTATTTCATGTATGGTATAAATAGTTCAATATTTTCAATATGATCATTTTGCAAATGGAGAGAATACACATTATAGACAGAACATATTTACACCTATCACAGGTGTAATATCTTAAAGATCTAAAAAACTCTTTTGAATACACATTAAAATATTTCCCAGAATTTTATTTGTATATATCACATGCAAACACTCTCTTCCTCTGAAGAGCCGGCCATTACTCTTCCCACGGGTCTTGCACACGGCTTATTAAAACTTTCAGAATGGATTATCTTATAAAAGAAATTCAGATTTCATGCAGATTAAATTAAATTACACTTGTAATATAATAAACAAAATTTGATAAATAAAAATAAAATTTATGAGAGTAAGAATTGCTGTTATTTATGTTAAACAATTTTGCACCTTGAAAATTGTACGTTGATGATATTTTTGTTTATTACAATATAATTTGTAAAGAAAAAATTGTAAAACGTTTAACGCTAAAAAAAAAAGGAATGTTTTTATCCCCCCTTTATTGTAAAAGTACATATGTGAATTTTTTAATTTTGGATTGCATGGCAACAGTAATTTGTAGTGTAACCTAATTGTGAACGTGCGAGATTTAAAAGCTGTTTCCCGTATTGCTACTGAAATAACTTTCGATTAGGACTTCGTCAGATCGCGGTTTTCCAACTTCGATGCGCAGATAATTTTGTTGTTGTTCTGATGTATTTATGGTTTTCCTTATAATGCCCTGGCATAGAAAAGAGTCAAATGTAGTCGGTATCAGAAATATTTGTCGGCGAAGTATGAATGGCTATTTCGCTAGCATTACTATATTATGTGTAAATATGTATTAAGTTATTTACTTGAGTTTTGCTTCTTATAGGACTATTGGAAAACATTTTTGATCCTCTGAAGGTCCGCAATGAATGGAAAGTATTGATTGTTGATAAATTAGCTATGAGCGTACTGGCTACGTGCTTTAAAACTCAAGAAATCATGGCTTGTAACATTGCTAGTATGTTAACATTTTATGTCAATTTTATCTCATAATGTGTTAATGTATAAGATAATTAATTCGTGAGATAAATCTAAGAAAAATGTATTTCTTTTTTAATTCATAGTTTGTCACGCCAGGGTTATTGTTCTTGAAAAATCAATAAAATTCAGTTACTCTAAGAACTATGAAAGCCAATACTTCCAATTTTGGAATGCAGTAAATACATTTACATGATGTCTATATTATAAAATTTGTATCTCATTTTATCTCATGCTACTAAAAATCTGTTTTTTAAGAATCAAGAATGTCAAGAATCGTGATGTAATATTAAAAGCATCAGTTTTAACTATCAAATTTTGGCATTTCTTAATGTGATAGTTAAAAAGTTTTGTTTTCATATTGTGCTGTCCTAACACAAAAGTACATTTAAGTAATTTTAAAATTTGCAATTTATCCCTCCCGCCATCTAGCTCTGATACCTACCAAATTCATTACAGTTACGTGGACAGAAATGGCAACGTGTGTTTCAGTCACAAAGTATAATTTCATTATAATGCGTGGTTTCAGCTCAGTATTTAGGGTTACCATAAATAACAGTGTTAGCAATAATTTTCATTTATTGTGCCCAAATGTCGCCAAAAAAATTCTCGTCTAAAATGACTAATAATTTTGTTGAACTGCCCCCAAGCAGTTCTCTATCAAAATCAGTAAAGTTGCATAGTAGTGTAGCCTGACTGTACTTGTATGACCAATGGGTGAAACTATTGCATCACTCCCACCTGTACCTATACGTGCTTTAGTCAGTCCACTCCTGCAGCAATATTGTTTTCAATAACTGGAGTTTTCTGGGAGGGGAGAGGCAAATTGCAGATTAATCGGATAGATTTGTCAGCTAGATCTCCAGACTATAAAATATGTTTTAGATGCTCTTGGAAGGACAACTGTAATTTGCCTCTTCCCTCGCAGAACTCTTGATAATACTTTTGAGTTGCAAGTATTTTAAGTGCCCCTATGCTGCAGAGACACTATACTATATTTATATTTCATTATCTTTCTTTGTTAGGCCTTGATTACCTCTACTTTTTTTTTATTAACTTAAAAAAAGTTCCATATCTTATTTTTTTATTCTTTTTAATGCATATTTTATGCTACCAAGTCAACTATTCAAGATGTAAATTCAGGAAAAATGACGTTTGTGATTTTATCTAAGGGTTGAGACATCACTTATAGTAAACTAGGTAGTTTTCTGATAGCAGAGGGTGAAAATAAAACTGTTATGATAATTTTAAGTTAACAATTATATATATATACATTTAATTATCCTGTAGTTGATTATAATAAATTTAGGATGCATGGGAGAGAAGACACCAATTATTTTTTAGTCTTGGTTGAGATGGTTATAGATGCTGCTGGCATACAGATGGAATACACAGTAAATGAAGAAACTTGCAGATGTTGGCACAGATAACATAATTTTATTTCTTGACCCTTAATTCTTGCTGTCCACTTCACTTTTGAGTGTGTGATGTGCCCCATAATTTTGTATCTATTACATATCTTTAAACAATGCTCAGAGCAAAGCAGCAATGATGTGTAGCTAGCACTAAGCAATGTTAAGCAGGGAAAAAGGGCCACACAAAGACTTGATTCCTTTAATTTAAATTTTGAGGAATTAAATAGACTACTACTGAATTAAAATTATTAATTTTCTTTCATACTAAATATCTTACACACACATGTGTGTATATATAGAGAGAAAATGTAAATATGTATGGTTGTAAAGGAAATATACATCAGTAATTAGCTGATTAGGAAATTTTGTGTATAGAGTAACTTAATTCCCCAAAACTCAAATCACAGTTAGCATCATATATGAATTTATTTATTGTTAGTTTTTTTTTTAAATTTAAATATATGGTGTTCATTGGCTATTAAAATCTCCAAAATCTACTCTGACTGTTTTTTTTCTTTTTTTTTTAAAATAAAAATATTTGAGTTATAGAAATGTTTCAAAAAGCAGTATCATTTAGTAAAATTATTTTACATACCATTAAACATTTAATGTTTAAATAAAAAATAATATTAATTCAAGTTAATATCAAGACATAGTGTTTTATGTGTACAAGTGTGGTACAGTACAGAGTTCAAAACCCGGACCTTTGAACTACCAGCAACCTTTTTCTTTTCTTTTCTTTTTTTTTTTTTTAGAAATTTTTTCCTGTGCTTTACGCATACCATTTTGACATTTTTGCACAATAAAATAGGAAGTCCCAACTCTTAATTTCATTTGGCCATTAAATAAAATACATCTGAAGAAACAATCATTTATTAGCATAAATCCTTATGATCAATAATTTGGCTCCATAATCGGCATTTTCTTTGGTATACATCTCAAACCGAAATATTCCACATGAAACATAATTTATTTTACACCTGCTAAATAATTTATATTCCTGGTGCTATAGCAATAATTACATTGTACTACGAAGTGTTGAGAAAGAGAAATTTAACAGACTTTTTTTTTTTCCCACATGCAAAAAGTAGAAATTTTGTAAGTAATACTCATAGGCCAAACGATTATATTTAGTGCAGTCTGAATTGAGAATAACTGATTTGTTATTCAGATAAGCTTAGAAACAGACTGGTTCAGCTACGCCGAGCAGCAGACTTTAGGGAAAACAAAATTTTTAGAATTTAGAGAAGTACCAAGCAACAGAATTAAGGTATGGAAAAATCATTGAAATGTTGAGAAAGAGAAATTTAACAGATTTTTTTTTTCTTTTCCCACATGCAAAAAGTAGAAATTTTGTAAGTAATACTCATAGGCCAAACGATTATATTTAGTGCAGTCTGAATTGAGAATAACTGATTTGTTATTCAGA
This sequence comes from Stegodyphus mimosarum, assembly GCA_000611955.2. Classification (NCBI taxonomy): domain Eukaryota; kingdom Metazoa; phylum Arthropoda; class Arachnida; order Araneae; family Eresidae; genus Stegodyphus; species Stegodyphus mimosarum. The sequence continues at coordinate 159,608 of KK119923.1, read as the reverse complement.
TAAGCTTAGAAACAGACTGGTTCAGCTACGCCGAGCAGCAGACTTTAGGGAAAACAAAATTTTTAGAATTTAGAGAAGTACCAAGCAACAGAATTAAGGTATGGAAAAATCATTGAAATTTAAGGAAGGCACTAGATGAAAAGTTTTTAGAATTTAGGTAGGTGCTTAGGAGCAGAATTTAGGACCCACAGAGACTGCACTGAGCCACAAAATATCTAATACCATCCCTGGATAATCCTTAAGTGTATATGGGAATTTATTTATTCAGGATTCAGATAAAACTTAAGTTTGTGCAGGAAATAGGCGTAAGTATAATAAATGACTAAATTAATATTATAATTCATGGTTAACTTCATCAGCATGTGATAGAAACAAGACAAAACTTAGCCGAACAATATCACTAATCTTATGATACATTGCCCAATAGCGTATAGCGAATTCTAGCTAAGATTTGTGGTGATAATTGCGAATTTGATGTGTTTTCATAAATCGCAAACAAAAAGCGAAATTTTCCAGTTAATGGAATTTGAAAAGAAATTGTGATAAATCATAAAATGAAGATGACGTATCAGAAGTTTTACATTATGATGACAATGCCCCAATCATCATTCAACTAATGGATAGCGAAATCTATAGTGTGTTTTTTAAATTTAGAAAATACACTGTTCGACATTGAAAATGTAACACCAAGAAGAAGTGGTCAGAAATTTATGCAAATTTTAGAGTAGACGCATGTCACTGAGTTATGCGAATGATGTGAAATGCGCAGCTCTCCGACGCACATTCGTGTCGTTATTTCTGCCAGACGAATTATCAAAGAAAGTTGGCTTTTGTCCCGGAGGATACGTGTAATATGAGAGAATGTCAGGCCGCCGTCAACGAACCCACTTCCAGAAGATAGACGATTTTACGAGGGGTATGATGATCGGTCTAAGAAGGGCGGGTTGGTTTTTACGTCAAATCACAGCTGATACCCACATGGATGCGAGCACGGTGCATCGGCTATGGCGAACATGGTTGGAACAAGGGAATGTGGGAAGAAGGAGGGGTGCAAGTACAGCCAGAGTGACGTCAGCAGGCGTGGAACGACGCATCCGTCGACAAGCTGTGGCGGTCTCGCGAGTCACTTGTACCGCGATTCTGCAGCATTTGCAAGATACCCTGGATGTTCCCGTGTCGACGAGAACCATTTTCTGTAGATTGGTTGAACATGGCCTGCACTCACGACGTCCGTTAAGAAGACTGACATTGACCCCACAGCATAGACGCCAACGTTTAGAATGGTGCCAAACTGGAGTGATGTGGATGACAGAATGGCGAAACGTTGTGTTCTCAGATGAGTCATGCTTTTGTTTATCCAGTGACAGTCGCCGCATACGTGTGTGGCGTCGACGTGGAGACAGATCTAATCCGTCAGTAACTGTGGAACGCCCCATTGCTCGACAACGTGGCATAATGGTTTGGGACGCTATTGCCTACGATTCCAGGTCGATTTCTAGTTCGTATTCAGGGCATTATGACGGCCCAACGATACTTAGATAATGTACTGCGGCCGGTGGCAATCCCCTAGCTTCAGGGGCTGCCTAATGCAATTTTTGAGCAGGATAACGCCCGACCACACAGTGCTCGCATCTGCCAACATGCTCTGCAAGTTATACAGATGCTTTCCTGGCCACCGTACTCTCCTGACCTGTCACCAATCGAACATGTGTGGGATGTGATTGGACACCGTTTGAAGACTCTGCCCCTGCCTCGTTCAGAAGACGAACTGGGGCAAATAATTGAAAGGGAATGGAGAGCCATCCTTCAGGACACCATCGACACTCTTATTGACACTATGCCTAGACGTGTTTCTTCGTGCATCGCTGTCCGCGGTGGTCTTACATCCTACTGAGCGGACGCCGTTCTCGTTCTGTATTCTGACTATCATTTTGAAATAAAGGTCACTAATTACTGCTTGCTGTCTCTTTTTTCCAATTTCATCACTTTCTGGCCACTCCTTCTTGGTGTTGCATTTTCAATGTCAAGCAGTGTATCTTACTTCACGTGCGTCGGAGAGCTGCGCATTTCACATCATTCGCATAACTCAGTGACGTGCGTCTACTCTAAAATTTGCATAAATTTCAGACCACTCCTTCTAGGTGTTGCATTTTCAATGTCGAGCAGTGTATAACTATCACTACCGAAGAAATTGGCAAAAGGGTTGTTGAGGGGGGGGGGGAAATCTGAAAGGTTTCAGATTTTAAATTGCGTCCAAAGGGGAGTTTTTTTTAACATTTTGTGTGTTACCTTTATTTATTAAATATCATGTTCTTCGCACTTAAACCATAAAAATGAGTTCAAGAGCAATATCGCAAAGTAATTTTAAATTGAGCATATCTTTAAAATTTCTGATACAAAGACTTATGCGCTGGAGATAAATAATGTTTTTTCTGTACAACGTTGCCGTTGCTCGCTTTGAAATCCTTGAGTTTATTAATCAAAAATTCGTTAAAGTTTTACAAATTACGAAATCGATAATAAAACAAATTTCAAATTTGGGCTTCCAGATGCCCATATTCGCAGTAGGATTATGTCATTCAAAATTGGATGGCTCTAGTACCTTTGTTCTATCACAGTGCGAGAAGCATACATACATTTATGCAGATTCTTCATTATTTAATTTCTTCAAATATAATACAGGGTGATAAAATTTGGTGGCAACAATTTGAAAAGTGAACCGGACATTCAGAGTGATTCAATGCAAAATCGCAAAACGAAAACAATAGTCCTTCAGGGACAAAGCCCTTTTGGACTAAAAAATAATAATTGACACTTCGCTTACAGAACTTGGACAAGGGAACTTTGTGACTAAACAATAAATTTTTTCTATAATAGGATTAGAGAAAATATTAGCACAGGAAGTGAAGCAGTTTAAACAAACATTGAAAGACATGCTTAATAAAGTAAACGAATAAATACTGACTTTTTTAGCCCAAAGGGCGTTAGCTCAGAAGGGCTATTAATTTCGTTTTGGCATTTTGCGTTGAAAACTTTAAATGTCCGTTTCACTTTTCAAATTGTTGCCACCAAATATTATCGCCATGTGTTAAAGATATAATGAAGAACCTGCATAAATGTATGTATGTTTCTCGCATTGTGATAAAACAGCAGTTCCTAGTGCCATGAAATTTTGAATAACGTAATGTTCCACTGAATATGGGCATCTGGAAGCCCTAATTTGGAATTTGCTCACTTTGAAATCGTTGAGTTTGTTAATCGAAAATTCGTTAAAGTGTTACAAAATATGAAATCGATAATAAAGCAAAGATTTCAAAGTGAGCAATGGCAACACTGTACGGAAAAAAAAAAAAAATCATTTTATCTCCAGCGCAAAACTGTGTATCGCAAATTCTAAAGGTCATTTTAAAATTATTTTGGGATATTGTTGTTGAATTGAATTTTATAGAAGAGAAGAACATGATATTTAATAAAGGTGACACACAAAACGTTAAAAAAAGTCCCTTTGGGCGTAATGTAAAATCTGAAAGCTTTCAGTTTTTTTTTTATTAATTTTGGTATAATAATATATTGTTACGAATTTCACATTTATTTGGCTATTTATTTAGAATTGTAATTAAAATTCCTTTTTATTTCCCCGTGCAACGCAGACGATTTTTAAAGAGAAAACTACGTCAAAAAAAAAAGTAGCAATAAAAAATAAAAGAGCGCGTGCATTTAATGCTTAATAAATAAATATCTCGTAATTACTGTTGCCATCCAGAAAAATCTAGAAATATCGTGATTGTTCTACTGATAATTAAAAAGCTTATAAAAGCCGAGGTGAAACACCTCATCTCAGTTTAATTCTCTGTGGAAAGCGGTGAAAAGGTATACAAAATGCCACACATTCATTCCGCCCCTTAAAGGTCCGCAAAGAATCCACTACACTGAAACTGAGAAAGCAGAACTTTTAGCTACGCATCTGGAATCTCAGTTTTGCACTAACAACATTGGTGACACAAACACGGATCACTTCATTTCTAGTTTTCACAACAACTACACAACAAGTCCCTACACAGACAACATCATCACAGTCATGCCGTCGGAGGTCTCTGGATATATCAAGAGATTGAAGAAAAACAAGAGCCCTGGATATGATGGAATAACCAATTGCATGATTAAACATTTTCCTCCTAAAACCATATGCTACCTAACGAAGATCATCAATATTATTCTGAAGATGCAACATTTCCCGAAGACCTGGAAGCTTGCCAAAGTGGTTCCACTTCTTAAACCCAATAAGCCTGCGAAAGAACCAGCATCATATCGACCAATAATCTACTGTCTACGCTAAGCAAAGTGGTGGAAGCAATTATTCTAAAAAAAGTCAATGAGCATCTGGAGCAGAACAACTCAATTGTTCCCTACCAATTCGGCTTCCGTAGTAAGCATTCTACAACTCATCAGCTTTATCGGGTTGTTGAAATGATCACTGGTGGATTTCAACGGAAAAGAGTTACAGGAGGAGTCTTTCTAGACGTCGCTAAGGCCTTCGACCGTGTATGGCTGGATGCCCTTATATACAAATTACACTGTCTGGGTCTCCCAGGCTACATCATTAACATAATTAAATCCTACCTGACCGGTAGACACTTTGTCGTTCACGTATTAGGCACACATTCAACAGCCAGACCCATAAAGGCTGGAGTCCCCCAGGGGTCTCTTTTGGGCCCCACATTATTCAACATATACGTGAACGACATCCCCACCACACCTGACACGACACTCGCAATGTATGCTGATGACACTGCGATCCTCACACAAAGTGCATTTATTGGTTCAGCAATTCAACGATTACAAAACCACTTACAATTACTAGAGACTTGGCTAGTGAAGTGGAAAATCAAGATAAACGTTGATAAAACGGCAGCCATCCTGTTCACCAAAAAAGTGAAAACTCCTAAAAATTTACAGTTATATGGAGAGACCATCCCCTGGGCCAAGCAAGTCCCTTATCTTGGGGTGATCCTCAACAAAAGGTTATCATGGAACCCACACATTACAAGTAGTCTTAAAAAGTTTCGAGTACGTCAAAAAATACTTTACCCCTTAATTTCTCGAAACTCCGTTCTATCTATAGATAATAAGTTACTTATTTATAAATCCTTGTTGCGTTCTATTATTTGTTATGCTTGCCCTGTGTGGGCGTACTCTTGTAAGTCTATTCGCAAAAAACTACAAACAGCGCAGAACAGTGTTCTACGCCAAATAGTATGTGCCCCATGGTACATTAGAAATCAGCGCTTGCATGACGAACTTAAAATTGAATATATTAAAAGTTATTGTTGCCCTCTTGGACGTAATTTTTTTGAAGGTCTGGGGGATCTTAACAATCCCACCATGACCATTTATGACTATGATGTCAATGATATTGTCAATGTTAGACGCCCTCGGGCTATCTTAAATGTTAATCTTGACTAATGCCTATTACTCTGTTGTAATGACTTGTACGACAATTCTGTTGCATTATTGTATTTTGTATTTATCAAGTGTTATTTGCATTGTATTCCTCCCCTGTTGTATATTTTTATACATTTAATCGGATTGAGTGCGCCTCTGTATTCGCGCCCACCAGCGGCCGAGCGGTTAAAGACGCTCAACACTGGTAGTTCGGTCCGAGGTTCGAATCCCGCGAACGGGCTGGCTGCATGGGCGTTTTCGTGGTTTTCCCCATGTGTAACGTGTGTACGAGCCAGTTACCCTTAGAAAGTCCTCCACGAAGGCATCCCGCCCTTAGGCAGATAGCCCTCGTGTGCTTTGCTATAATTGAATAACCTAACCTAACCTAACCTCTGGATTCGCATGTTACCTAACATCATGATTTTTCTTTTCTTTTCTTTTTTTTTTCTCTTTACGCATATAATTAGTGTGTCACCAGCTCAGTGGCCTTCTCTTTCTAAACAGGCATTTTCGGTTTTTTCATGGAGTTTTGAATGGCTTTATTTACTTTTAAGTTTTACTTTTCATAGGGCAAGTTATTGATAATAGCCCCCCTTCCTTTTGTTTTTACTTACTTTAATTAGTACCTTTCATATATATAATTATACCTTTTAAAAAAAAACTATTATTACTTATTTTTAAGTTATTTTGTACTTGCCAATTTATTAGAATCATATTTATGCATTCGATAAGGGGTAGGGTCCTTTGACCCATGCACCCTGGTTTTCGAACCACTCTCCTCGCCATTCTCTCATCTCAGTTGTTGTTGTTGCTGTTATACTTGTAGCTGTAAAAAGCGAACTGCTGTTTGTTTACTTAATGCTGTTATTGATTGTAGCGATTTCGCTGTGAGATAGGATTCTTTTATCTGTTTTGAACTGAAACTTTGCTAAACGTTTGAGATATTGTGATACTGTACGAATATCTGTGAAGAAATATTTTAGCATTTTAATTTATTTCTTGTGGAAAGAATAAATTTTTGTTAACTTTTTACGACTTGTGCATTCAATATATAACGAACCCGTACACACGTAACAATATTTATTTTTCTTGTTATTATATACTTAATTTTATTTAAAATTTATTTATCTTATAAATTTTGATTCCCTTAAGGTCATGTGCTTAATCATTTTATATTCACTTTTTCATATTTTAAATTTTAGACCTACGTAATATTTTACTAGATTT
>KK119923.1:141056-152885 GCA_000611955.2 Stegodyphus mimosarum | reverse complement strand
TGAATATATTAAAAGTTATTGTTGCCGTCTGGCACGTAAGTTTTTTGAAGGTCTGGGGGATCTTAACAATCCCACCATGACCATTTATGACTATGATGTCAATGATATTGTCAATGTTAGACGCCCTCGGGCTATCTTAAATGTTAATCTTGACTAATGCCTATTACTCTGTTGTAATGACTTGTACGACAATTCTGTTGCATTATTGTATTTTGTATTTATCAAGTGTTATTTGCATTGTATTCCTCCCCTGTTGTATATTTTTATACATTTAATCGGATTGAGTGCGCCTCTGTATTCGCGCCCACCAGCGGCCGAGCGGTTAAAGACGCTCAACACTGGTAGTTCGGTCCGAGGTTCGAATCCCGCGAACGGGCTGGCTGCATGGGCGTTTTCGTGGTTTTCCCCATGTGTAACGTGTGTACGAGCCAGTTACCCTTAGAAAGTCCTCCACGAAGGCATCCCGCCCTTAGGCAGATAGCCCTCGTGTGCTTTGCTATAATTGAATAACCTAACCTAACCTAACCTCTGGATTCGCATGTTACCTAACATCATGATTTTTCTTTTCTTTTCTTTTTTTTTTCTCTTTACGCATATAATTAGTGTGTCACCAGCTCAGTGGCCTTCTCTTTCTAAACAGGCATTTTCGGTTTTTTCATGGAGTTTTGAATGGCTTTATTTACTTTTAAGTTTTACTTTTCATAGGGCAAGTTATTGATAATAGCCCCCCTTCCTTTTGTTTTTACTTACTTTAATTAGTACCTTTCATATATATAATTATACCTTTTAAAAAAAAACTATTATTACTTATTTTTAAGTTATTTTGTACTTGCCAATTTATTAGAATCATATTTATGCATTCGATAAGGGGTAGGGTCCTTTGACCCATGCACCCTGGTTTTCGAACCACTCTCCTCGCCATTCTCTCATCTCAGTTGTTGTTGTTGCTGTTATACTTGTAGCTGTAAAAAGCGAACTGCTGTTTGTTTACTTAATGCTGTTATTGATTGTAGCGATTTCGCTGTGAGATAGGATTCTTTTATCTGTTTTGAACTGAAACTTTGCTAAACGTTTGAGATATTGTGATACTGTACGAATATCTGTGAAGAAATATTTTAGCATTTTAATTTATTTCTTGTGGAAAGAATAAATTTTTGTTAACTTTTTACGACTTGTGCATTCAATATATAACGAACCCGTACACACGTAACAATATTTATTTTTCTTGTTATTATATACTTAATTTTATTTAAAATTTATTTATCTTATAAATTTTGATTCCCTTAAGGTCATGTGCTTAATCATTTTATATTCACTTTTTCATATTTTAAATTTTAGACCTACGTAATATTTTACTAGATTTGAATTGATGATCTAATATCAGGAAAAATCCGAAATTTGGAATTGCTGAAGTGCTGACAAGTCCAGATCTCGGACTTTGTACTGTAGTATTAATTTGGTATCTTCTTTAATTTCTTTACCTTTGGGAATATAATCTTCGGGAAATAATTCTTTATCTTTGGGATATAAAAAAAAGGGTACATATTTTATTGACTTATTGAAACTTAAACAAGCTGTTGAAACTTTCTTCGTAGAAACCAAATAATAGTTTTAGTATATATTAATTGAAGTCCTGTTAGTATTCATTTTGAGACTTATTAATAAGGGAAATTAATTCTTGATCAGAATTTTGGAACTGAAGCAGCAAGCAGCTCCGATTTTGCTAAAGTTAATGAAAGCAGTTTTATCAATCCCTAAACCTTTGTTTATTCATAGCAGTTTAGAATATAAATTATAAACTTAAGCACTTAAAAAGCTGGGAGAATCAGTCCTGTTTCCCAGAGTGGTAATTTAATATTTGCCATTGGTGAAGCTGAGGTAATAATCATATATTTTTCGTGGAATAATTTATTTTATTTTTGTCTTTTTTTTAAATTTATACTTAACCTGTAGTAATATAATACTTGTAAAGAAATAATTCACTTCTAAATCGTTTACTATCATCTTGGTCATTATGATAGCGTAATGCAAGCTTCTACTGTGGTTAATCAATGTAGATTCAAATTCTTATTCTATGTGGATGTTTATGACTACAGCATCTTTACAAAATGTAGGCATCTTACAAATAATTTTGGAAGCCCTTCCAAAAAATCAGTAGCAGGAGAAGAGTGAAAGAAACAACTAAATGTCTATATTTTTAACAGATTTAGAATAGAGCTGGGCATAAAGTGTACTTTTCTGTTAAAGCCATACCATGTACACTCTTTTGCAAAAAAGTGGAGCACCAAGAAGGACTTTTGCGATCGTGACGAAATTTGGTATGCAAAAACATCATGATCAAACATGCAAATGATCAAAGTTTTAAGGTAAATAAACAGGAATTGGGATCATAGCGCACATTTCTAGTGCGCAATTCGCAAAATATAAAGCCAGTAACAGAGGCAGAAAATTTATCTTTTTTGTTGCTGCTATTTTAATTCCGTAAAGAAGCAACTAAAGATGCCATTACGACGATATCAAAGAAAGGCCTTACAGACAAATAAACGATTTCGAACGTGGTCGCAGTGTAGGCTTGCTTGAAGGTGGGAGATCATACCGAGCAATAGGCCGCCACCTGTAGCGTACAGACACTGCTGTGCAAAGATGTTGGCAGCAATGTTTGTTGCAAGGGAATTGCCGACGAAATGAAGGTTCTGGAAGGCCAAGGAGCACAAATGCGAGGCAAGATAGGATGACTGTTCGCCAGGCCCGAACCGCCCCAACGATATCATTTTCGAGTATTCAACGCATTACAGCCACTTCTGTACCTTCCGTGGTACCGTCCACCATCTCACAGGCGCTTATCTGAGGCGGGGTTACGTTCACAGAGGCTTTTAAAATGTTTGCTTTTAACCCCACAACATAGGCGGAGTCGTCTGGAGTGGTGTCGCAGCCGATCATTATGGTATAGTGTTCAGCGATGAATCCCGCTTCACTCTTGAAGAAGATGACAACCGTGTTCGTGTCCGGAGAGGACGGGGGCCGGCGGTCTCAATCAGCCTTTGTTTTACAAAGGCATACAACCATAACTCCCGGTGTGATGGTGTGGGGCACTATTTCTTATGACAGCAGGCCATCTTTAGTCATCCTCCGTACATCTTTAACAGCTCAACGATATGTTCATATCATCCTGCGGCCGGTTGCATTACCCTTCATGGTATGTCATCCTGGGGCCATTTTCCAACGAGATAATGCCAGGCTACATACCGCTCGCATATCTCTGGACTGTCTCCATGCGGTTGATACTCTTTCTTGGCCAGCAAGGTCACCAGACCCTTCACCGATTGAGCATGTCTGGGACATGGTAGGCCGCCAGATTCGGGCGCCACAAAATATCGCAGATCTGGAGCGACAACTGATGAATGCCTGGCAGAATGTGTCGCAAGATGCTATTAGGAACCTCTACCACTCCTTGCCTCGACGAATTCAAGCATGCATTGCCTCCAGGGGCGATTCTACCAGCTACTAATCTGAACACTCAATGGGTGATTGTGACCTTGATTTTTTAATCATTTTACTATATGTGTATGAGCTATACACGTATTCAATTTCTAACCACTTCCTTCATGGTGCTTCAATGTTTTTGCAAAAGAGTGTATTTTTGGTGGTATATTGGTGTATTTTGATTTACTTTTCCCTTGTACTTTTCTCGATATTAGATGAAACACATTAATCGGGAATATCAAAATGGGAACACATTCTAATTTCTAAACAAAATCCTTGAAAACCCCTTGAAGAAAGAACATGGCCTATATTATTTTTTTCATTTTGTGAATAAGCTTTCATTAATTTCCAAACTTTTGTAGCATACATTTATTTTAATATTGAGATAATAAGAAACTGCTACATATCTCTCTTATGGAATTATTCTAATCATCCATCAAATTGTGATTTATTTGAGGAAAACTTTGATTCTCAAAACTCACTAGATATTAATTATTATCACAATAAGTAAATGAATTATGCACCAATAATGAAAGGAATATGTGTTCCAAAATTCATGTTTGTGTGTAAGAATTTTTTTTTTTCTTTTGAGCATGAACAAACGCTGTATAGCCATTTTGATTTCAAATCACATTTTAATTTCATGAGATGATTATTACTCGTTTTGAAAAAATTGGATAAAAAAAAGAAGATACTTTCCAGTTATCTGCACCCCTGCCGTAAAATATCGAAGAGACAATGCACCGCGTCACCAAAAGATATTTATGTGGAAATCCACAATGCCACCAAAAATTATTTATTATGCAACCCAAGTATGCGCTTAGTACCATGGCTAAAATAAATCCTCCTAGAAGTGTGACTGCAGATTATGATCCCTTCTATGGGAATTTCACTGTTTTAGCATAGCTTTTGATTGCATACTGCAATTTTTGTCATCTACGGCAAAAACTCGGCCTTAGCTTTCCACTGTTTAAAGGCACCATTTGCCTCTATTTTATCCCTCCTTTTAAGATTTCCATGCTGCAGTTGTGTATGATGCTGAGTTTGTGCAGTTCTTCGATATTTTGTTTAGCAAAAACAGATCAGTTGTAGTACAATAGTGTAAAAAGCTGAAAAGTGTGCATGTCTTGTATAAAAAAGAATAATAATGTAAAAAAAAGCAGCACTGGGTGTCGCACTATTGTCGAAATAGACTTAAAGATACTGAAACAAGAATGTTTCTCTTATATAATTCAATCACTTTTAAAGAAAAAAATGCTCAATTTACCAACATATAAGAGTAAAAAAATGAGCTCACAGAGCCGAATAACAGAATGGGTGTATATATATATATATGTATATAACTATAATAAACATGGATATTTTAATTTTCATCATATTCTGTATATGGTTAATGATACCGTTTTAATATTTGAATAGTTGTATTTAGCTTTACCAAATTTCATATTCAAATGCAAAACTGAATATTATTTAGCATTAGGAATAATGGTCTATCAAAAAGTTGAATAGGTGTATGTTAGTCGTTGATAATTCTAGTGTTAAGTGCTCAAAATGTATTAATTAAACTGTTGTAATACTTACGTATTTAACAATTTTTAATACTTCTATTCAAGAATTTTTTTACCATATGTTCCGGCATATAACGCGCACTTTTAATACAAAAAATAAGATCGAAATTTAAGGCTGCGAGTTATACGCCAGATATAAAAATGATAAGTTTAAAAATTAGGAAGATGAGCATACGAAAACTAGATTTCTACATGTACCTAAGTGCTCTTTATTTATAAGAAATGAACATGGCTTATGAACTTAAAAAATTTTATTATCGGATAACATGAAATGTTCGTCGTATTCGTGCTCTGTTATAGCTTCAGGTACATCATCGAATTCTGTTTCATCTTCATCATCACTGTTACTCTGATCCACAAATAAATAATAATCTTCTGTTCCATCTAGATTATTAGAAATATTACATTTTTTAAATGACTTTCGAATTATGTCGAGTTTCATTTCATTCCGTGCTTTTATTATCCACTCGCAGACATCAATAATAAAAGAAGACGTTACTTTGTTGTTGCGAAGCTTAGTTTTTCTAGATTGGCAACAAATCCGCTATTCTGCTAAGTTTCAAACATAAACAAATATGGCGGCTATGGCAATCAAAAATTAGACTTGGCCACGCTTTAAAAACTTTTAAATTGTTGATAATTCCACAATTATTGTACGCAGGCTAACTAAAAGCATAAAAATCTTAACCAGAACAACATAATTCAATCACTTTTAAAGCAAAAAAAAAAATTACAAAACATTACAAAGCATTTACAAGCATATAAGAATAAAAAAAACTGAGCTCACTGAGCTGAGTAATAGAGTGGATATATATATTTATATACTTTTGCTGCCGCCGATTGCAATCAAAATGGGAGGTACACATCTAAACGTTATAGCAGTTCTATATACAAAATTTCAACGCTCTGAAGCTACTCGGTTTTGAGTTATGCGAGATACATACATACATACGTACGAACGTAGGTACGTACAGACGCCACGAAAAAATCTCTTCAGAATTCATTTAAAATCAGTTTTATAATTTTTTTTGGGAGGAAAAGAGCCCTTTATTCGATCCTTACGTACAGATGTCACGCAAAAACATCATTAAGTTGTATTCGATAGCCGTCAAAATGGATGTTTTCGTTTAAATATGATACCCGAACTTTTTCGTGATTACAATAGTTCCTTTTTACTTCGTACAAGAAAGTGCAAAGGATGGCCGTTATATGGCGAATATACCTAAAAATTAGAAAATGTAATTTGAAATAAAATATGCACATTATACGCTGTAATATACTGTATATATTCTAACTGCCCACATTGCCTTCCATTAACTAAAGTCTTTCGCCGTTAGTCATATTAGAAATCTTCGAAATGACTTTCTTCTCAATGGATAACAATATTTGATGACATTTGCTGCTAGCATTACTGCCTTTTCTGAGAAAATGCTGTTTATGGGAAAATACTAATCTCAGAGTAAAAATCCAATTTTTAGGATTAAAGAAAATAAAGTTTAATGGGCATAATAGGCTGATTTCCATCTCAAAAGTTACTGTATTTAATTGTATTTTTGAATTATGTACTTATATTTTTAAATGGGGAAAAAGTTTTGCAACTTTTTCTAAAAAAGTTTTGCGTTAGAATGAAAGTCAAATATAGTCATTCAAATGAAAAAATATGAATTCCTCTCAAAATAGTTGCTGTAATGATTTGGGGAAAGCTAGAGGTCGATAAAATATCTGATACTGAATAATTTCCCAAACATCAGCACTTAATTTTATGATTCCTTATTTGTGAAAAACATTAAATGACATTTTCCTTATTATAGTTATAGAAGAAATGGAGCAAGAGCGTCAACCTTTACCTTATCTTTCCGCAATTTACATTTTAACTCCCTCAGAAGAAGTAATATACAAATTTTATTTTATATTCTTTGTAATAACTGTTGATAATGTATTTCAGAAATTTGTTGCGTATATATTTAGTATACTGTATCTCTTTTTTTTCTTTCTTACTTTTCTTTTCTCTAGTCCAAAGGAGCGTTAGTTCAGAAGGGCTATTATTCTCGAAACGGGATTTTGCGTCGAATCACTCAATGCGTTATATCACTTTTCAAATTGTTGCCACCCAATATCATTGCCCTGTATTATATTTAAAGAATTAAATAACGAAGAATCTGCATGAATGTATGTATGTTTCTTGCACTGTGAAAAACAACGGTACCTAGAGCCATCAAATTTTGAATAACGTATTCCTCTAACCGAATATGGACACCTAGAAACCGAATTTTGAATTTGTTTTCTAATCGCTTTCATATTTTGTAAAACTTTTACGGATGTTTTATTAAAAAAACTCAACGATTTCAAGCGAGCAGTGGCAACACTGTACGGAGTAAAACATTTTTATCTCGAGAGCGCGAGATTGTCTATTCGAAGTTCTAAAGATATGCTGTTTTTGAATATTTTTAGCTACAAGGGTAGTAGCCCCCAAATGCTCTCGAAATGGCTTTCGAAACGTGTATGTGTGTGTTAATGTGGAGGTGAGTTTGCTGGCCAGGGGAGGACGGTAAACTCATCCTGGTGCTCTTCGAACCACGCACGTACACTGGCAGCTGTATGGCACCTCGCATTGTCCTGCTGGAAGATGCCATCCCTGAGGAAAAAAACAATGCGCATGTAGGGGTGAACATGGTCCGCAAGGACAGATGCGTACTTGTATTGATCCATTGTGCCTTCCACAATGATCAGTGAACCTAGAGAATGCCAGGAAAACATTCCCCAGACCATAATGCTCCCGCCTCCAGCTTGGACCGTTCCGGCAATGGTTGCAGGGTGGTTCCTTTCAGAGGTTTCTCGCCTTATACGCCAACGTCCATCTGTCCGATGGAGCATAAAACGCGATTCATCCGAAAACGCAACCTGTCGCCACTCAGTGGACGTCCAGCTGCTGTACTGGCGTGCAAATTCTAGCCTTCGCCGTCGATGAACAGCAGTCAGCATAGGTGCACGAACCAGGCGTCTGCTTCGGAGGCCCAGACGCAGCAATGTTCGCTGAATAGTACTTTGGGAGACACTTTTGGTAGCCCCTTGGTTCATTTTGGTGGTCAGTTGCTCAACGGTAGCCCGTCTATCTGCCCGAACGCATCTCCGCAACCGTCGTTCGCCTCTGTCATCTATGGCCCGTGGTGCACCACATTTGCCACGTCGCTGATTTTGGACAGTCCCATTTTGCCATGCACGGTACACTTTTACCACGGCGGCACGCGAACAGTTCACAAACTCAGCCGTTTCGGAAATGCTTCCACCCTTGGCCCGAAAGCCAATGATCATGCCCTTTTGGAAGTCGGATAAATCGCTTCGTTTCTGCATTACGCCAACGATTGAAATGTTTTCTGAAGCCCTCACACACCCTTTATATACGCTCAACTGCACTGTGCTGCCACCTGCCTTCTGTGATTGGTTATTTAACTCTGACATGGAAAGTACGTGGTGGTCACATTAATGTGACTGGACTGTGTATATGTTTGCATCTTTTGCTCATAAGTAATGGATTAACGAATTTACAATAGCAAAGCATATGAGGACTGTTTCCATTATTAAGTAAGATAGTGTTGAATGAAACTGTATAAGAAGTAACAGAGAAAGGACATATTTTAAAAAAATATTTAAACAACGAAGAGATATCCGATTTGTAATAAATTATAATAAATAAATTGATTAAAAGAAGAATTGTTTTCTTTAGGTAAACAGTCTAGGATAGTGGTTCTTTTGTTCCGACATTTCCCCCCCCCATGCACCCATTACACCATTTCTGGACAATAGCGCAACTTCCCCCCCTTTTCCAAACTAAAAAAATCCATATATATATATTTAAATGTAGATTTTCTTTTAATGTGCTTTATAAATTAAGCAAGAAAACATATAGAAAATGATGGCATAAATTACAAAAATTGAATAAAAGTAGTTTTTTATATTCATAAACCAGATCTAAATAGTTAACAGGTAAATAAAATGATGACTACATCCCCCCCGTCTCAAACTATGAAATTTCCTCCAATGACGGAATCCTTCCCAGGTTTAAAACCTCTGTTCTATCGACTTTTGACTATCGATGGAGTATATGGTTATACATGCAAATCTGGAGTTATGTTTTTGTGTACTCTTCTGTTATCGGGATCGGATTCAGAAATGTATATATGTATGTATGCACGTGTATGTGTGTACGCATACACACATATGCGTATGTATGTACACTGCGCCAAAAAAAAGGGACTGTTCTATATCTCCCGTTGTACTAGGCCGATTGACGAAATTCAACTTCCGTTTTTCATGTGTCGAAAGTGCGACTTAGGATATGTATTAGATTTATACATAGCATTGTTCTAATATAGGTATTTTGACAGAAAATCGGACTTTTCCTGAAATGACATGCCAATCTATTATGCCATATAATTCAGAATACCTCTGCACTGCAGAAATTAGAAACCTTCAAACATCTATTCCAAGCTTCAAGAGTTCGAAAATCGACATATTATCATGGGATTGCGATAACACGCGGGAGCCCAGAACAAGCGAGACCTCGAGTTGAGCCTCTGGGTCATGTGCCCTCCTTTTGACCTTCCTTGTCTGCTGGAGCGAAGTGGATGTAGACTCCACTGACCTTCTGCACATCATTTATTGAAGAAATCTGCTTCTAATTTTGCTCGGTCTTTGACTACCGGAAACGCTTTTAGTAGCACGGTTTTTAGTTTTCCCAGTTGTACATTTCGGAGCTTGGATCCCCTTGCAGGAACTTTCCGATGACCCTGAACCAATTAAGTTAGCTGTTGTGATTATAATTTTCTGAACTTCATTGATGGGATGTAGCGTAAAATGCAATTCCAGTTGTTCCAGAAAGGCCATAACTGATCCTTTGCTGTCGAACGTCTCAGCTGGCTTCGTTGCTGCCTGCATGGTGTCTACTATGAAACTACATCTTTCCATCGGGTTTACTAGTGCCTGAGAGATTTGAAAGGACAGAAGGAGTCAGTGTAAATTTTCCAATTTTTCACGCCATAGTTCGTTAAAACTTTAGGGAGTCAAATGTAGGGTTCATCACGCTTTTTGTCTAAGATGAACGTCGAGAAACCTAGTGAACTGTGTAGCGGCTTATCATCGAGTTGAAACAACTAAAACGTAGGCTAGAGAAGGTTTAAAATACCCTTAATTTCACTCAAAATAAGAATAACAATCGGCCGCTCTCGGGCTTACAACAAAGCTTCTATTCTGGCTTTAATTCAGAATAAGGAATAAGAAATTAAACTATAATTAACTAAAGGAGACTTAGCCGAAGCCAAACACAAGTATGTAACGTAGTTGGCCCTTAATTTAAACTAACCGGTGAATATCTAATACGGGTGAGCATATAACAGCTTCAAGAATGACTTAGCCCGAAGGCAAACATGCGCTACTAAGGATTCCTTGCACTCTCTACCGACTTAAGTTGGACTATCCTTAAATATTTCTTCTAACTCAATTTGCATTCAACGCGATTCTAAAAACTCATTCTGGTAGGGGTTTTTAACTGGAAACAAGAATTGATAGGAAAGATTTTCCAAATTAAAATAACTGCTATAAAATTAAAATATACCTAACACTGTCTATCGGAAATTCTAAATAGGAGATTTAGTTGTATAAAACACTAAAGTATATAGTTTTTTTAACACTTGCGCCATATAAAATTCAACACCAAAATTACAAAAATTTTAAAAACAGCATAGCATGTTTAGAATTTCCAGTGCAGCATTAAGTGTTGGCATAACTTTCTGTTTTTTAGCCTAAAGGAGCATTAGACCCAAAGGGCTATTAGTCTCCAAATGCAGTTTTGCGTCGTTTCACTTTCTGCGTTTTGTTCACTTTTCAAACTGTTGTCACCAAACATTATCGCCATATTTAAAGAAACTAAATAATAGAGAATCTGCATGAATGCATGAATATTTCTCGTCCCAACGGTACCTAGAGCCATCGAATTTAGAAAAACGTAGTTCTCCAACCGAAGATGGGCAGTTGGAAACCCGAATTTTGAATTAAGAACTTGTTTTATTATCTATTTCAAATTTTGTAAAAGTTTAACGAGTTTTTGATTAAAAAACCCAACGATTTCAAATCGAGCAATGGCAACATTGTCCGAAAAAAAAAATTTTTATCTCCAGCGTGCGAGATGTATTGGAAATTCTAAAAATATGCTGTTTTTAAATATTTTGTGATATTGCTATAGAATTGGATTTTATGTGGTTAGATGCGAAGAACATGATGTTTATTGTGATTAATAAAGCTAACACACTAAACGTTAAAAACACGTCCTTTTGGGCGTAATATGAAATCTGAAAGCCTTCAAATTTTCTTTCTCCCCCCCCCCAGTTCATCGTATCAATGCTCAGTTTTTTTACTAACATGGATTTACAAATTTTCTTTTGTCTTTTTATTATTAACGTTTTGTGTGTTTACTTTCTAAGGTATTTTCTCCCTCCTTTCCACATGCCCTCGTGGTGTGTAAATATTGGAAGCATACTCGACGCGTATTCGAGAGGTCAAGGGTTGAGTCCCGGCGAGGGCATTGCATATATTTCACGTCTCCCGCTTCAAGAAAACCTAAGACTGTACACGTGGCACCCGAACTAAAAGGTGGTGGATGATAATTCGTCACCACCAGGATTTAGCGATTGTTATCTAATCTCTAGTCGCCCTTTAAAACAGGAGTATAAGGTACTTTCACCCTCCTTTCCGCATGTCTTTGTGGTGTAACTGAGTATACACG
>KK119923.1:117249-133503 GCA_000611955.2 Stegodyphus mimosarum | reverse complement strand
GTGTGTGTGTGTGTGTGTGTGTGTGTGTGTGTGTGTGTGTGTGTGTGTGTGTGTGTGTGTGTGTGTGTGCGTGCGTGCGTGCGTGCGTGCAGGGTGTTTCAGTAAATCGGTTACAAACTTTGAGGAAAGATAGAGTACACCTAGACGATGGAAAAACACATAGCAGCACATGGTCGGAAACTCTTTCCTGGCGGAGTAGTGACAACACAAAACAAAAGAAAGGAAGGACACGAACAGAGTGAAGATGTCGGTTTATTATACTTATTGCAGCGTAAACCAAGAAATAAGAACAAAACGATTATTGTCAAAGAAAGTGTTTGAAACGTATCCTCAACATGAGATCACCAGGGGCAAAGAACCTCTATGTAAAGAAGGAAAGGCTCCATAGACGTAATGTAAACCACTTTGTCTGCAACGCCGCTACAAAGAAAAGGGAACATTCTTTGAACCTATTCTTTGTTTAAACTCTTGCTAAACGTAACGGTCGAACCTGTCCAAACCAACTTCGACATTCAGCTTCGAGCTTTGGCGCTTTTTGGCGACAGATATTTCACGCATGCGCAGTTGTTTTCCTTTTCATTGGAAGGGAGCCACTTCTGCTTCTGCGAAGTTTTACTTCTTAACAGTACATATTCTTTGCCAGGGGTGATGGTCCGGCACATTGGCCAACAAGATCGCTAGACCTTACTTGCACTGACTACTTCCTCTGGGCTTATGTCAAGACAAGTAGTGTACTAAACTCCCGTTAGAAGTGCTGAGGAACTTGTTGCAAGCATCATGGCAACTGTCGGAAACATGCCCGGTATTTTCCAGAATATCAGATCTTCTATATGCTGGAGATGTGAGGCCTGAGTGAGGGGTCCGAGGTCGTAATTTAAAAACCTTCTTTGACAATCGTTGTCTATTTTTATTCTTATTCCTTTATTTCTGCTGTACTAAGCATAATAAACATGTTTCCTAACTCTGTTCACGTTCTTCCCTTCTTGGGTTTGTGTAGTCAATATCGCGCCAGGAAAGCCTTCTTAACCATGCATTGCTATGAGATTTTCCCCTGTCTAGGTGTACTCTATCGCTCCGGAAAAACTGTAACCAATTTGCTGAAACACTCTGTATATATATATATAGAGAGAGAGAGAGAGAGTGTGTTTATAACTGCTGTCATTACTATATATATATATATGTATGTATTAAGTAATGATAGCAGTTGCAAATATAATAGAAATGACTTTTAGAATTTCATTCTTCAGATTTGAGTGTCAGATGCATAATCCTTATCTTAAATGCATGACTTATTTGTTTCTAATTCCAATGTATGACATATCAAAAGCTTCAGTTTCTCATTAAATATACACTAAAGCTTTGGGATGTTTTAAAGAAAAGAATTTCAGTTTATTTTTCCTTTTTGTAGGAAAAGAGAATCTTACAAGAATAAAAATTCAGAATAATTGTTTCATGATAACGAGGAAAGTTTTTCGATGTGGACTTCTTTCTTTTTTCCTGCGGACTAGAAAAAAGTTCACTTTATTCCAATCTATTATGTTAATTAAAGTATTTGAGCAAAGAGAGAGGGAGAGAGTATTGCCCTTAATTATGAGATAACTGTTAATAAACTAAACTAAATAATAACCATGTTTTCCTTCTGATTTTTAAAGTATAGTCTACAATAGCTGAATTTAGATATTAATATTCGATCTTCTCATGAATATATTAAATAGAATTTTAGGGAAAAGATTTCTTGATCCTCGAAATAAGGTACACTATATATACAAATAAGGTATATTATACCATGTAAGTGTGTTGTGATTAGTATTTAGATCAATATCTTTGAGAGGAGTAACAAATAGAAAATGACCTCAGTTATTTGAAGAGAATGGGAACAGCATGTGTTTAGATAACTGATTTTCATTTATAAAAAGTGATTATTTTTAATTAAGCATTTATTCTCGTTTATAACATTATGTATTTCAATTAAAGAGCAATTTATTCTCAAGCACTGAATATTTTATTTTAATATTAAATTATTCTTTTTCTTAACCTAAGAGGAAAAGCATAATTTACAACAAATCCATGTAATTATTTATTTTTCCCACATCATGCTGCTTAGCCTATTGAAACAATGAAATTTACTTGCCTGAATTGAAACATAATTTTTTTTTTATCTTAGATGCTGCAGTTAGAAACAACATATTTTCAACATTCACTTTTACAAATTATTCCTATAAATTGAGCTAACTGAGTATCTGGTTTTGTTCTTGACGTGTCTATGATAAAACCCGTTCAAATAGTACCATGAGCGACGATGACAGCCTTGGCAATCTGCAAAATGTTGTCGTCATAGAGTTTCGGTCTCTTAACAAGACACCAGCTTTTAGCAATTCACCAAGGATGGCTGGATAATAAAAAATGTGTGCAGTTATCAGTTCTGTGTCCAGGCAGTTATCACAGTTCCTGTAGGTTTTCCTACCCTCCTTGTCAATTTTCAATCCTCTATAATGGCCATTTCTAAGTCTGACAATGGTTTTAGTTATAAGTAGATCTCCACTGATGCTATAGAGTTGATGCTTTATTGGAATTGAAAGCTCCATCAATCTGTATTTGGCCATAGCATTTGCATTCGAAAGGGTTTCATTTACATTATTATCATTGTTGAGATTTCGAGCCTCTTTTGCTAATTTATCTGCGTTCTCATTACCTGTGATGTTGACGTGCTCTGGCAACCGTTGAAAAAATCTCACGTTATTTAACTTTTGAAGCTGGTTTAGGCAAAAGTGGATCCCATCAATGATTTCGGAGCTTCCATCCAGGATTACCTGTAGAGCTGTCTTTAAGTCACAGAAGACAACGATTCCTTTTGCTTGCTCAGAAATGGGAATCGATCTATGCATGTCAAGTGCTTCCACTATTGCCAAAAGCTAGTTGGAGGGGGTACAAGATTTGCATAGCCGAAAATTCAGTCGTATAGAGGGTTTATTTTCTCTTCAGAGGGGGAGGGGGCTGCCGGGGTTTATAGTCTAAGTCCAAATTCTCTATGTTTATACAATTTATTTAATGACTACACTCTCCAATTAAGCATCTTGGTGTGTTCTTGCACGCGTTGATACAGAAAGACAAAAGGCATATAAAAAGCCGCTTGAGAAGCTTACCCATTAAAGGCACGTAGGCTGTGGTGCCGGAGGTAAAGAACTGAAGTTTTATATTCAGTTATTTTCATAAAATGTTGAGAATCTTTATTAGATTTTTAATATTAATTTAGCTTCTGGGGTTTCGCCCAAGGCCAACTAGATATCTACAGGCCTGCTCCACCGATTTGTGGCGCCACAAGCGAAGGCGATCATTTCTACTGTAGACACATGCGACTGTTTCATTTACGTTGCTTTTTATTTCAAACACGAAAGTCAAATGAAATTAAATTTTACAACTAATATTTTCAATTTTAGGATTAATAACTTACAATGTTATATCGTAATAATATATAAATATTATATATATATATATTTAAATACATTTCTACCGATTTATCAAACAGAAGATAAAATAAGACTTGAGCGATATTGTAAATCTAGCGAAGATGATTTAAATAAACTGAAACGTATCTGAACTTTTATAGGGAAATAAAATTTGAAAAATTAAACGGGCAACATATGCACACAAAAATATTTATAAAAATTATACAGTATGTTAATATCAATGAAAATATAACGTATATAATGAACTAATTTTCATTTCGTAATAAAAAGAAAAAAATGTATCTTAGGCTGTAGGATCTAGATAATGGAGATGTTGAAAATGTGCAACATTCCCCTTGATGATATGAGAGGCCAGGGGTATGACAACGGCGTAAATATGAAAGGGAAGAAAAATGGTCTTCAAAGTAAAATATTAAAAATAAATCCTCGTGCGTTTTATGTTCCTTGTGCCGCTCATAGTTTAATGATTAATGATGCAGCAAAAGTGAATGCAGATGCAGTTATTTTTTTTTTTCGACAATTCAAGAATTATACAATTTATTTTCATCTTCTCCTAAGCGATGGGCAGTTCTTTTAAAAAATATTTCCTGGTTAACCTTAAAACCCCTCTCAGGCACTCGATGAGAAAGCAAAATTGAAGCCATTCGACATTTAAGATATCAACTAGGGGAAATCTATAATTCTCTTTTCGAAATATCCGAAGATTAATGCTTTTCAAGCGAAGTGCAACATGAAGTACGAAGTCTATGCACCAAAATCAAGGATTATAAATTTATTTGTTCCTTAATAATTTGGCACGATTTGCTTAACAGAATTAATCCTGTCAGCAAACAATTGCAAGAAAAGGGGTTGACTGTTACACTAGCCTTAAAGACAATAAGTAACTTAAAAACATTCTTTGAAGAATATAGAAGTGACATCAATTGCAAAAGTATTCTTGAGAAAGCCAAAGAACTTAGTGAAGAAGCGGATGGCGTGCCGCAGTTTAAAACTGTTGAAGAAGTCCGAAGAAGGAAAAAGAAATGTCACTTCGATTACGAACATGCTGAAGAATCCACTAAATCTCCAGAAGAGAAGTTTAGGGCAAATGTCTTTTTTAGAATTTTGGATACTGCTTGGACATCATTAAACGAAAGATTTGATGCAATGAAAAATCACTGCGATAATTTTAGTTTCCTGGGTAATTTATCAGAAATCGATAATGCAAATTTAAAAATAAAATGCAGTAAATTAGAAAAATTGTTAGTGTAGTGAAAATAAAGATATTAACGCAGAAGAACTCTATGACAAAATAATACCTTCGAAAGACATTTTTACAGCCGGTATGAATGACCCATTCGATATTTTGAACTTAATTGTGTCAAATAATTTGTGCTTCCCGAACTTCAAGATCGCACTGAGAATACTACTTAGCATTCCTGTTAGTGCTGCTATTAGCGAAAGATCATTCTCGAAATTAAAATTGATCAAGACATATTTACGGTCAAGTATATCGCAGGAAAGACTCATAAATCTAGCTTTGATTGCCATTGAAAATGAAATCTGTCAAGAAATAGATGCAAAAGAAATTATAGAGAAATTTGTAAATATGCAATGCAGAAAAATAAATTATTCTCCATAAATTGTTGAAAACAATTTCAACAAATGCTTTCTTCAAAATTTCATTCTCCTATAGAAAAATTTAAAAAAGGGGAGTGCGACTTCAGCTATTTTGCAAGCAAGCGCCGGATAACCTTGCGCCGGCGCTGGAGGCCTATAGTTCTTGCATTCCATGGCTGATTTATTTGGTTTGAGAAAAGGTAAAATGGTAGAAATTTTCCATGCCTTGGGCAGCTTGCCAGATTTCCACGATGTGTTAAAGATGGTCAACAAGCATTGTCGTGCTTTTTCACCAAGATTCTAAACCATTTCTCTAAAAATAAGAGCATGTCCTGGTGATTTACTTTGTTTATTAGCGTTAATAGCAGTATTTAATTTTTCCACAGTGATATCCTTTAGAAACAGGTCATCATGCCTGTAGCCTCTTGCCTCCAGGACCAATTTTTTGGCAGCTCTTTTTATTTTCTTATCTTCTTGTAGTCAATTTTACCAACACTAGAGATGTGCATTGCAAGTTCATTAGCCAGTTTTACAATAGTATCTATTGTTGATCTAGTTATATTAATGATATTTGGGCAGCATTTGTCGTGAAGGAGTTGTTCAATTAGCTATTTTCCAATATTTAGCATCTTTCCTTGAATCTTAGGACTCTGTTTGATGCTTCTGATAGCACTCTTCTGTTTTCTTCCATGTTATTTGCTTTAAGTTGATCATTCACTAAGTTTCTGCCTTTAATTAAGGAGTTTATATTCTGGTCCTTCCAATAATGAATCCAATTTTGTTTCCTTTTCCCTCTTGGAATAACTCTAGATTCAGTGAATATCTGGTAATAATAGCGAGGATAAGATAGGTAAGAAAAATGGAGGAAAAAATAATGTTGATGCAAAATTCTAAGTGTCTAAGAACTAGATTATCCAATATTAGAGAAAGAGCAGAAAATTTTAAGAATTGCTTGGCATATCTGCGCCTTATTTCCAGATTTCTTCAGAATCTTTAATGGACTATGCCTGAGCAAGTTTTAAAGAATTTTAATTTCTAATTGTTTGGGTAATTGTTGTCACGCAGTCAAGAACCATAATGCAAATCTGCTTATTGTAGATTTGAGTATGTAATCTATATTTTATCTTCAAGGTCTACATCTTAAAATAATATTTATCTTAATTTAATTCTACTAAAATTAATTACTCTTTAAAACTTAGTCCGAACTAAAACAAACTAATTCTGAAGCATGTTAATATTAAAATGTAGTGTATTCTATATTTCATATGATTAAATCTAATAATAGTTTGAATGACATTAATTTTTGTCGCAATATTTTAATATAGAATATTTCTATTATTTTAGTCTCTAGAGTACCTAAAGATTGATTTTGTCTCCTCAAATCAGAAATATTATTGCACATATTTGTTCTTTTTATCTGGTAATTATTTTATTTTTCATAAGCAAAATACTGTATGTAATTCAAATTTATGAACATTATTATTTTTTCTACTTATTTTAAATTTTTCAGCAATACCAGAGGATATGTTTAGAAATTTATGTGAAATAATACATCCAAGTTCAGTTAAACTTATTAAAGAAATTGATATTTTATTTTTACCTTACGAAGCTCAGGTATTATTCACATTTTATATTTATATTAATTAATAATATGGTGCCAACATATATAATTATTGCTATAAAATTTGTAATGCATACAAGATAATATACCTAATTAATAAGCATTTCACCATGTAGAGACATTAGGTTTTTTCGAAAGCTGGAGAGATGAAAAATGAGCAATGCCCTCGCCGGGGCTCGAACCACGGACCTCTCGAAAACGCGCCGAGCGTGCTGACCACTACACCACGAAGGCATGCTAAGAAGGGGGAGAAATACCTTGTAACCATTGTATTTTTATCATTAGAAATTTAAGATAACTTTTTTGTTCAATTACCCTCATTATGGTTATTTTGACAGCTAAGTTCTTCAGATACCTGTTTTTATCCTACTTATTACAGGTTTTAGAAATGGTAATGACTTAATAAACATACAAAATTTAACATTGTCTAAGTGTATGGAAAATTTTGAGTAATTTTGCGAAGCCTCAATAAAAATATATATTTTTCATGTATTATTGAATTTAAAAAAATTTTTCATTACTGCTAATAAGTTTTATATTAATTGCACTTTTCATTGGTTGGCATTATTGCTAGTGCAGTTTTATTAATTAGTTATCTATTGAATTTAGTCCCAGTTAAAAATTTTGTTTACAGTTAATCTTTCTTATTTTAATGCAATTAATCTTTATTTTCTTGTTTAGTTTTTTCCTCCCAAATTCGCCTCTTCTTTGGTTCTTGTAACTAGGTTTTAATATTCAGGCTATCCGTCAGATTAGTGAGCGCATGAAAAATTTTTTCACATAAAACATCTTTATTAGTGGAAACTTCCAAATGCAATAAATTAGCAACTGATATAAAATCCGAGAAAGAAAAATCTTTTAATAAAGTTCTTTATGTTTTGCCAAATCAAAACTGTCCGGGAACGCGGCAAAATTTCGCATTCTCTTTCGCGAAGAATGATCAAAACCGGAATATCCGAGCACGGTATTAAATAATTTAATAACTCGTGTTGTGCCATATTTAACAGAGTTCGCTATCAATTGGATATTACCTAATTTTAGGGCCACAGTTCTTTAAACAATCAAATAGGACAATATGAATATGAAATAGGGTATGTATGAATGAGAAGTAAACAGTATAAACACAGTTTAAAATCGTAATATTAATAAATTATGAACGAATCAAGGAAAAATGAGCCTACCTAACTCTGGGGCAGTCCTTATAATCCAACATATATAACATGTAATCCAAAATCGAAAACGTCCAAAATCCAAAGAATGGTCAATGTAAGATCAATCATCAGTCGTCAATAAATCATCAATCGTCAATGTAACATCAATCGTCATAAGACATAATCGTCACGTCTTCAATCGTCATAAAGGCACGTCTTGCCTTTGTTAGCTTTCTGAACTTCGGTGGTGATTGCGGTGTCTAGGGTTCGATTAACGCATGCACAAAATGTACGGCCGAGCCCCCAAAATGTGGGGAAAGGCAACGACTATAGTTGATAACACACATTTATTAATATTTACAAAGATAGATTACATTAGGGTTACAATGATTGAGATAATATATGAGCGATCGAGCAACGTCTGCTCCGCTCGCCAGCTATTCCTCCTCTCTCTCGAAGGCGGGCAACACGCCTGCTGACGCAATCATACGTCACACAGTAGGGGATTAGGGAATATCATCACATAACATTTCCCACAAATATAGTATAGACAATATGCATTTTATAAAAAAAACCTCTTTTTTTGGTGCTATCCAAAATATTAACGAATAGTTTTGATGATGAAAATCTAATATACACTCATGTCCATAAATTAAGGATAATTCGGAGTCACGCGGAAATCGAACTCTAAAATAAATATATCACCTGTAAAATCACTACACACATCTTCAAGAATCATATGAAAATTTCAGGAAGTAACCAGATGACACCGATGGTACGTCACAATGACGAGAGTGTAAGAGAGTGATATATAAGGAATACAGGCAAAGAAGTAAAATTGTTCGCAGGCGCTTTATAAGCATTTTTGTGCAATAACCGAATAGTTATGACATAAAGGACGCATTTGGATGATTTTTTGCGTGGTAGAATTATCGGCCGTCTGGAATGTGAGCGTACCCAACTGGAAGTATCAGACGAACTTGGAATTGCCCAGAGTGTCATCTCCAGGCTTTGGCAACGATTCCAAGATGATGGTAATGTGAGTAGACGTTACAGCACAGGTCACCCCAGAGTTACAACGCCAAATGAGGACCGGTATTTGGCAGTTACTGTCAAAAGAAACAGGCGGAGCACAGCCTCAGACCTGTCTCGTCAGCTCTCTTCAGCCACTGGTACGACAATTTCAAGGCAGACCGTGTACAGACGCTTAGGGCAGATCGGTCTATATGCTCGTAGACCTGTCAGATGCGTTCCACTTACTGCAACTCACTGTCGCCTGCTATTAGCCTGGAGTAGAGAGCATGCATTGTGGACACCGCAACAGTGGGCTTGTGTGATGTTTTCCGACGAGTCCAGGTTTAGCTTGCAGTCTGATTCTCGCCGGACTTTCATATGGAGAGCTCCAGGTACCCGTTACCACCAAGAAAACATCATTGAACGACACCGTTACGGTGGTGCAGGAGTGCTCGTTTGGGGTGGAATTATTCTGGGTTCCAGAACTGACCTGCATGTTCAAATTGGAACCATGACAAGCCAAATCTATCGGGACGTCATTCTGGAACAACATGTACGTTAGTTTCGGGGCGCCATGGGTGCGCAATTTGTGTTTATGGATGACAACGCCCGTCCTCAGCGTGCAAACATCGTAAGAGAATGCCTTCAATCGGAGGATATCACCCGTATGGTCTGGCCAGCATTCTCACCGGACTTGAATCCAGTAGAGCACATGTGGGACATGCTTGGCCGACGAGTTGCAGCCCGTCAACCTCCTCCTACATGCCTACCTGATCAGATCGATAATTTGATACTCAGCATGCCTAGGCGTTGTACGGACTGTATTGCATCGTCTGGGAGACATACAATGTATTAACAATCATACCAACCATGTAATATTGGTTTTTTGTAAATAGGTTTTTTTTTTTGGTAATTTACTCCAGGGAGAAAAAATCGCTAATTTTTTTAATAATATCAAACATATAGCATCTTTTTTTGCTCTTTACCTTTTGTTTAGTAAATAAGCTTTACAAATAAGTCAAATTTGTTTTGCATCTAACTCTTTCTTTGCCTGATTTTGCATGATCCTTAATTTATGGACCATGAGTGTAGTTTTCAAACGACATGTTAACTGACTTAAACGTGTTCAGTAAACAAAAGATTTAGGCTCTATTAACGCCATTCAAATTCTTCAATATTTGCCTTAAAAAACCATTTCCACCAATGGTCGAATGGATAATACCACTAAACGACACTAGTTCATGTTGGGTTCATATCTCGGCAAACGGGCCATCTGCATAGGTGTTTAAATGCTTTTTCCCTTAAGTGACGTGAAGCTAATTTCTTTTAGAAATTCTCCAAGAAGGCAAGTCTCCCCTTTGGTAGATAGAATTTAAGTGCTATCACTTAAATTACCACAACTGATTAAACAAACAAAATATAAACAAATTAAACCATCTCATATAGACTTAGTTTTATAAGTAGTAATATTATTTAATATCACTGCCTATGAAACTTAAGCCTGTGCTTAAGTGGTTTAATTAAGCGGTGACAACTGCATAAATGAAAAATTTTCGATTTTATAATGATTTAAAATATTCTTAAATATAAAAATTAATTTATTTTTCTTTTAGGTATATTCATTTGATGATGAGGATTTCTTTGCAACGTATTTCAATAGTTATAGCAATTTGAGTTTAAATTATTGTGATGTAGTGGCTAAGAAACTAATGACACTGTTTTCTACACTTGAAGAGTTTCCATTACTGCGGTACCGAAGGTAAGTTTAATATTTTAGAGCTGTTAATTTTAATATTTATAATATGAAAACAGACCTTTTTTTTGAAAAATATGGATCTAAGTAAAGTAAAACGCTTAACAAAAATAAAATAATTATTTTATTCATGAAACTTTTAAAAAGTAGTAACCGCTTATCATCCATTTCCTTTTACAAAAAATAATTCAGAATAATAATTTTTTAAAACTGAAATAGCTGAAATTTTAACACTTTTTTTTGCTTTGAAAATGAAAATTTGAATATTTTTTGCTTTAGCACTCTTAACAAATTATAAAAACATCTAGCCAGTGTCCAAGAAATATAAGCTCATTCATATTTTAGTAGCTCAGATTTTAAAGTCACACAAGAGGCATTCAGAGATGTGAGCTAAGGAGTTAATAAATTTGGTAATAATCTGTTCAGACGTTTGAAATTGGAAAATGAACATTATGAATCTAAAAATGTAAAATTTAATCTCATGCTAATGTTATGTTTGTGGGGGAAAATGAAATGCTTTTGTTTTGCTTAAACTGCCGTCGGTTATACAGAAACATTATTTTTTTCAGTTTTAAACTAATATAATGTTGAGTTTAACTTATTTTCCATTTGCCATATTAGTATTTGTACAGTTGCCATGTTAGTATTGTGTATTCCTCCATGAAAGAAAATTCTAACCTCACCAACTAATTGCTGAAGTTGATTACCAATTAAAAACCAAACATATCTTAACACTTCATGCAAGCAATATAATTCAATCAGTCAGTTAATTTTTTTTCCTTTTCCTTTTCCTTTTGCACATTTTAATTGCTTCTTACATCACTTAATGATTGCCCAAAAGTAAATAAACCACAACACTGTTAGAAATGGTAACAGGGATTTGTAGAGCCAGTTTCCAATGCAAATGCTATTTTTTCTACCAAGGGCTTTTAAAATTGCATCTGCATTCACCATTGACATATAAATACATTTCATGATATGAGATAAAATGATTTTTTCATAAAGAAATACAATGTAAAATTCAGCTTACCTTGAGTTGTACCTAGCAGAATTTATATGGTAACAGTACAAAGGAAATGTAAATCATTTTGAAGCTCTATTATCAGCAACTGAAGATATATAGAAATCGACAAGTTTGAGAAGGTTCTATTACTTTAATCATTTAGAAAGCCATTTGGAAATAAATTTAATTTCTGTAACTCCAATTTTACAGGGTTGCAATTTGTGTGCACAATGCTTTGTACAAGGTAATTCAAGGTGAATAGTACAAAGAGAAACATACTTGTGATTGTTGTAATGAATTTAATGTACAGATATGTATAAATAATATGAAGATTAACTACTGCCCCGTTTTTTTACTGATAATCAAAACTTTTCAGATTAGTAGATGTCTGCATGATAGGTTTAATTTTTTCATGCCCATGCCGGCATAGCCTGATTAATTGAGTTGACCTCATTGCTTTTCTATTTCTTTAATTGCTATAAGTTCTGCAAAAATGAGGGTACGAATACCTTGTCCTTTATGTACCTCCAAAATAAAAAAACAGCTGCAAGGCACTAGTTTGGTTGCATTAGGTGGTCAGAACATCAGTGGCAC
Source organism: Stegodyphus mimosarum (assembly GCA_000611955.2). NCBI lineage: Eukaryota > Metazoa > Arthropoda > Arachnida > Araneae > Eresidae > Stegodyphus > Stegodyphus mimosarum. The sequence continues at coordinate 121,301 of KK119923.1, read as the reverse complement.
ATATTCAAATTAGTACAACTGATCCATTGCTGAAAGATACTGGTTGAGTTTTGTGCATACTTTGTCTGGGTCTCCTACATTTTCTTGCTTAAAATTAAGTTGCGCATTTTTCTTCCAACTGAAACAACAACCGCTTAGCATATCAAAGTGAATGAATGTTGAAGTGGTGGAATCCATTAAGAAGAAATGCCTAAAGACATGGCTGTTGATTCTGGCATAGAAAGTGTTTATCTTTGGAAAGCCATGTTCATGTTCCTGTGTGGCAGGCACTTGTATCTCAAATTATGTTTGCCCGGTTTGCCATATAAGGGAAGCAAAATTTATCAGTGAACACAAGTCTGCCTGTGAGATCATTCACATTAGCTATGCTTCGAAACCCATACAGAATTCTCTCTATTTTGGTTTTTTGCTAATTTTCAATGCCCGTGCCATGTGAAATATCTTAGGATTGAAATGTAGACACTCATAAAACTAGTGGCACATTGCTGTTTGTGACACATTAAGTTGTCTGCTGGCTTAGCAGATTAACCTGCTGGAGCTTTTTCATATTCTTTTCTTATTTTGAATGCACGTAATAATTTTAAAATCAATAATCATCAAGTGAAGAAAGTGATTATAATTATTAAGTAATCTTAATAATGTGTTTAGTAAAAAGCTGCATTGTTACGTTGGAAAATAAGCTAATTAGCATTTGTTTATTCAATCATTTGTTTATTCTGATATCCGAACATACGGACCACCCTTGTAATAAGTAAATGCATACATAAATAAAATTTAAAATAACAAGAAAAATTCCCCTCTCCTCTTAAAAGTCTAGAATGAGCTTTGATTAATTTTTGATACAATAAATAATTGTAAATTATCTGTAGTTTTAAATTTCTAAATTTTAGACGTTTTATAAAAAATCTTGTACTCGCTGAAGCTGTGGAGCAGGAACTGAATCTATATAAGGAATCTTTCAAGTCTGATACAAATCCAAAGGTATATTCTTGTTTCAGTTATGACATTAATAGTTAATTTAAAAAATAATAGCTGAATGATTATTTTTATTAATAATATAAATTTTAGTGAGAAATTTTGGAATGTTTATTATTAGTCTCTTCAATTTGTTAAAAAAATTTTATATATCCTTCCTGTTTTTGAAGATGCCCGATTCCTTTTCTTATGTAAAGTGCTTTTTAAGAATTATGTATATAATTCTTAAAAAATTAATTTGCATCATGTGTGTGCTTCTTCAAAAATAATCATCTTTTCAATTACAGAAAAGAACACAAAATAGTGCGTGTATTGTTTTGGAATCTACACAATACTTTTGGATTTCATAATATCTGAGCATAGTTTGTTGTGTTTTTATGTTATATGTTTTGAATACTAATATAAATTAGCCGAAAAAAATTTAACTTAATAACCAAATAAATTGTAATCAGTATTTTTGAATTTCTTCGTATAGCGGTTTCTTTTCGTTAGACGGAAATTTTCATAATTCACCTCATTTAAGAAAAATGAAATTTTGGTTGGTTTTGAAAATTTGAAATTGGTTGAAAATTACAAAATCTTTTATTGATATTTTAAGATCTTTTTTTCATTATACAAGAACCACAAGATCATTGTACATTACATATATAGATAAAACATCTCTCTCTGTCAATCTCTCTCTCTATATATATATGTACATATATGGACACTAATAATCTATATGTGTATGTAACCTATGTATGTGTGCCTAAATATTTACAAAATCTCAGGTAATTTTTTTAAATGCCTTTGTGATTTTCAATAATTTTTAAGCAACCATTCATTTAAGCGTCCCAGGTGTAATTCAAGTTAGCTTCTAACAAATGAGCAATGGAATTACGTTTGGCTCAAGTATAAATACATAATTATTATCTGTCTCGATTACTTTTAATGATTTAAAATATTACAGTTTCATGTTCTGCCTCAAATGAAAACTTTGTTAGAATGTTTACTATCTGAACATTTTAGATATGGAATTCAAACTAATTATATACATTATAAGGAATTTTCTCCCTCCTTTCTGCATGCCTTCGTGGTGTAACGGGTGGCACTCTCGGCACGTATTCGAGAGGTCTAGGTTCGAGTCTCGTCGAGGGCATTGTTCGTTTTTCATGTTTTCTGCTTCAAGAATATCCTATTATCTCTACAACACCACTGAGAGAAAATGTAAATTCATCATTTTCTTAACATGAAGTTTTTTTGAAAAAACATTTTCACGATGCTGATCAATGGTTAAGTAGTGAAATCCATCAAACACTGGTAATTCATGCCAAGTTCTATTCCCATTAGTTGAATGGCCTAGCTGCAATAAAATTTTTCTAGCTTCCTGTATGTGTTTTAAAAATACAGGCAAATTTTCCTTAAAAATCTTGTGCAAAAGTATTCCTTTCAGTAGGAGCCATAATGTGCTTAGTCCTATTCAAGTAACTTGCCCAGTTCTAATTTTCATTAAACATATCTGTCTAAATAAAATAGAGAAAATATTTATATGTCTAAAAAATGCACCTGAAAATGTGGTATTTCCAGAAGAATCTATTAGTCCTGTTTTCATTATTTAGAAATATAGAAACGGGTACAAAATATTACGAACATCTGCAAAATATGTATGCTGCATTTTGCAACTGCAGTACCGCATGACCCGTCAAGGAAGTCTGCCAAGTTGTATCCCATTTTAGGCCTTTTCATATGAAGTGTTTTTATATATTATTATTTTTTTATATTTTAAGAGTTGTCCTTGGTCAGCCTTTCTTGATGTAGTAGGTAAGAAGAGTTCTCAATTCAGTTCCCAATTTCCCATCGGGGTCAACACTGAATTCAAAAATATGATTAAAAGTCACTTCAGTGTGAAACATGTATGAAATGCCGCAACAATGCTGCGTGTCTTAAACTTCATATTCAGATAATGTTTAGATATAACAATAATATTCCTGGTTAGGATATCTAATACAATAAAAAGTTAATTTTATTGTAATTTATTATTTCAATTCTAATTAACAGTTATGGCAAAACTATTTTAAAAATTTTAAGAATTGAGCTGGCATTAAATGCCAGCTCACTCCTCAAAAGATCGCATCTTTTGCATGCAACTTAAAAATATAATGTTCTAGAGATTCATTATGAGCATTATAAATGCTGAATTCCAAAGAAGTCATAATTGTCTCCATTCATATGTAGAGAAATGAATTTCTTGCGATGATCTACGAAGCAGAATAATTGTATAGTATACAAATAAAAGTACTTGTTCTCCTTTTTAGGCTGAAATAAAAATTCTCCAAACATCTTAAAAAGTCCCCTTTTTACTTCCATGTACGAAATAAAGAAATGATTCTGATCACGAAAAATTACTAGTATCATATTTCAACAAAAATATCCATTTTGACGCTATCGAATGCAATTAACGATGTTCTTGCGTGACATTTGTATGTAAGGACAGAATAAAGGACTCTTTTCCCCCAAGCGAATTATAAATCTGATTTAAAACGGATTCGAAATAGATTTTTTTGGTGGCGTCTGTGCGTATGTATGTATGTACACTGCTCGACATTGAAAATGCAACACCAAGCAGGAGTGGTCAGAGAGTGATGAACTTTGGGAAAAAGACAGAGACAGGTAGCAGCAATAAGTGATCGTTATTTCAAAATGATAATCAGAATACACAGAGAGAACGGCGTCGGCTCAGTAGGATGTAGGACCACAGCAGACAGCGATGCACGACGAAAAATGTCTAGGCATAGAGTCAATAAGAGTGCGGATGGTGTCCTGCGGGATGGCTCTCCATTCCCTTTCAACCATTTGCCACAGTTCGTCTTCTGAACGAGGCAGGGGCAGAGTGTGCAAACGGCGTGCAATCACATCCCACACATGTTCGATTGGTGACAGGTCAGGAGAGTACGGTGGCCAGGGAAGCATCTGTATACCTCGCAGAGCATGTTGGCAGATGGGAGCACTGTGTGGTCGGGCGTTATCCTGCTGAAAAACTGAATTAGGCAGCTCCTGAAGGTAGGGGATTGCCACCGGCCGCAGTACATTATCCAAGT
>KK119923.1:101370-117089 GCA_000611955.2 Stegodyphus mimosarum | reverse complement strand
TGCTGAAAAATTGCATTAGGCAGCCCCTGAAGGTAGGGGACTGCCACCGGCCGCAGTAAGTACATTATCCAAGTATTGTTGGGCCGTTATAGCGCCCTAAATACGAACTAGAGATGACCTGGAATCGTAGGCAGTAGCAGCGCCCTAAACCATTATGCCATGCTGTCGTGCGGTGGGGCTTTCCACAATTACTGCCGGATTAGATCTGTCTCCACGTCGACGCCACAGAAGCGTGACTCATCTGAGAACATGACCTTTCACCATTCTGTCATCCACATCGCTCCAGTCCGGCGCCATTCTAAACGTTGGCGTCTATGCTGTGGGGTCAATGGCAGTCTTCTTAACGGACGCCGTGAGTGCAGGCCACGTTCAACCAATCGACGGAAAAGGGTTCTCGTCGACACGGGAACATCCAGGGTATCTTGCACATGCTGCAGAATCTCGGTACAAATGACTTGCGGGACCGCCACAACATGTCAGCGGATGCGTCGATCCACGCGTGCTAACGTCACTCTGGCTGCGCCTGCACCCCTCCTTCTTCCCACATTCCCTTGTTTCAACCATGTTCGCATCCATGTGGGTATCAACTGCGATTTGACGTAAGGACCAATCCGCCCTTCTCAGTCCGATCACCATATCCCTCGTAAAATCGTCTATCTGCTGGAAGTGCCTTCGTTGACGGCGCCTGCATTCTCTTCTATTACACATATCCTCCGAGACAAAACCCAACTTTTCTCGATAATTCATCTGGCAGAAATAACGACACGAATACTGCCCATTCTGCACGTTCCTTCCCTTATATCTTACTTCACGTGGTGTCGGAGAGCTGCGCATTTCACATCATTCGCATAACTCAGTTACGTGCGTCTACTCTAAAATTTGCATAAATTTCTGACCACTCCTTCTTGGTGTTGCGTTTTCAATGTCGAGTAGTGCATCTCGCATGCCTCAAAAACGTGTAGTCTCGGAATGTTGAAATTTTGTATATAGGACTGTTACAATATGTAGTTGTGCACCTCCCTTTTTGGTTGCAATCGGCGGCACCAAAAGTATATATATATATATATACACCCACTATGTTACTCGGCTCCACGAGCTCAGTTTTTTTTTATTCTTACATGTTGGTAAAGGGCGCATTTTTTGCTTTAAAAATGATTGTATTATGCTGTACTTATCTTTCGGTTCAGGTTTTTATGCCTTTAGTTAATCTGCATGCAATGGTTTTAGAGTTATCAACTGTTTTTAAAAGTTGTTTAAGTGCTGCTAAGCTTAATTTTTTTACCGTAGCAGCCATATTTGTTTACATATGAAATGTAGCAGAATAATGAATTTAGTCTTTCTGCATCTTTAGTGTCTTTTTGGTGAGTCAGATCAAAACTTTTAGTCTTGTGCATCGAAAAATCTGCCTTCTTTTCCGCTGGCCTAATTGCTCGTTTTTGCGTTAGCCCAAAGTGGCAATTTGCCCAGAAGGGCAATTAATTTCGTTTTGTCATTTTGCGTCGATTCACTTTTGAAATTGTTGAAAATAAAATGATCATGTGATCTCTGGCGATTGTGCGTTTGCAGTCGTTTGATATCTGTTTTCCTTAAGGCCTTAATATTTGTTTACATAAACACCTATCGCGATCGCGATAGATGTTTATGTAAACAAATATTTAGTATTCGGAATGTAACTGATTCTTTTTGCTTTCTAGAACAGTTTATTCTTTTTCTCGAATTACCCGATTAATTATACTTGAATTATATTTCAGTCTAATATGTTTATGTATGAGATGTGTTGTGAATAAAAATAAGAAAAATTTGGACAACAGCGTCTTCGTGCAAGAATCACTTTTATTCTTTAGTGCAGCGTTTCTCAACATTTCATTATTCGCGGCCCAGTTTTTAATCATAATTTTCATCGCCGGCCCCGCATACAATAAAATGTATACAACAATAATATATATATTGAGTATTTTGATTTCTGTTTTTAAATTATTTTTAACTAACTGCCGAAACAAGAGCAAAAACGAGCCAACGTTGGCGAGAAACCACATCTGGCATTTTGCCAAGAGGGCGATGAACAGATGAAGCGAATTGAAGCGGGGTCTCGAGCATGCGCAGAGCAAATGTTTTCTCATAGGAAGAAGGAAAATGTTCGATAACGCAAGTTTCAATTTTCATTCGAGTCGATCGCTGTCGAATCTATCGTATGTTATATACGTTTTCGTGTTAATTGCAATTCACCATATTAAATATTCACGGCAGCAGATTTATGCAGACTCATGGATAATTTTTTAAGCGAGCATTAGACGATAGTCAAGTACACAGACGAGCGTGGTTCCGAAAATAAAATCAAGAAAATATTCTCAAGAATACTTAAATTTGGGGTAAGTAATTGAAGAAAGGCCTCTGTGTATCATTTGCTGAAAAATGTTAGCCGCAAACAGCATGAAACCTAATAAACGACATTTGGAAACGCTTTATAGTGAGTACGTCAACAAACCCAGAGAATTCTTCGAATTAAAATTAAAGTCACATGAAAAGCAAAAATCATTTTTTAAAGAAACTTTGTCTGTAAATAAGAAAGCTTTAATTGCGTCCTACAAAGTTTCATATAAAATAGCCAGATGTAAAAAACCTCGCACCGTTGGTGAAGACCTTATTTTGCCAGCAGCAATTGAGATTGTAGAAACTATGTTTGGAGATAATTTTTCAAAACACCTGCAGTCCATACTTCTTTAAAATGATACTGTTGCTCCTCGTATTGGTGACATAGCTGAAGATGCACAGTGTCAGCTTTTCTCGAAGTTGTGTGACAAATTGTTTTCAATACAGCTTGATGAAGGAATAGATAGTAATAAAGATGCTCATTTCATTGCCTATGTTCGATTTTTGTGATAATATCTCAGTAGTAGAAGAACTACTTTTCTGCAAACTAATGGAACTCAAAGCAACAGCGCTCGCATTATTTGCTATTTTAAATGATTTTGTGAACGAGGCAAACTTAGAATGGAAAAATAGCGTCGGAACATGCACCGATGGTGCTCGTTCAATGTCCGGAAGATTCCAAAGTATACAAGCACTTGTAAAACAAAAATCGCCTCAATGAGTCTGGACACATTGCATGATCCACAGAGAAGCTTTGGCTTCCAAAGAAATGAGTCCTAATTTGAATATTGTGTTAACTATGGCTGTAACCATAGTAAATTATATCAAAATGAGACGCCTGAAATCAAGAATCTTTTCCGCACTTTGTAAAGACATAGGGACAATACATTCAGCATATTTTATTGCGAGGCAAGATAGTTATCACGTGGGAAATTCTTGCAATGTATTTATGAATTAGGAGAAGAAATCGCCATTTTCCTAGAAGAAGAAAACAGACCGGAAGCCGAGAATTTTCGCGATGGTTTAGTTGTGATGAAATTGAGCTACTTGGTCGACATATTCGAGAAATTAAATAACTTGAATCTTCAACTCCAAGGAGCAAATATACATATGTTGGATACGAGTGATAAAGTTAATGCTTTTCGTAGAAAATTGGAATTGTGGAGCAGAAATTTAAAGAAAAAAAACCTAACAATGTTTGCAGATGTGAATGATTGTTCTAAAATTTACAAGGCTGAAGAAGTACACATTCGAGAAAATTGTTTTTGCAACCATTGAAAATCTTTTAGCTATGCTGGCAAAGAATTTTAAAAAGCATTTTCTTGCTGACGACAAACTGATAGCAAGTTACGAGTGGGTTAGGGATTCATTTCATAATACTCCCGAAGGACTTTCAATTGATGAGGAAGAAAAATTCATAGACTTCACGACAAGTGACGAAACCAAAAGACAGTTTAATAATAATCACTATTTGTATTTTGGTCAGGAGTAGAGGATATTTTTCTGCACTAAAAACAAGGGCATTTCGTATTCTATTACCATTTTCAACACCTACCTTTGCGAAACTGGATTTTCTGCTGTTGTTTCTTTGAAGACTAAATATAGAAACAGAACTGAGACTGTCTATTTCTAATATTAAGCCTTCCTTCGAAAAACTTTGCTCTGCGAGACAGGCCCAAGGAAGTCTCTAATAATTATTAAATTTGTTTTTAATTTGGTATGTTTTAATTTAGAAGTTGTTTTACTTTAATAAGTTAATTATCAAATATGTCGAACTGTATTTTGTTTTCTATGTGTATGTGTGCTTTTCTTTCAGTCAGTTATTCAATTTTTTTAAATGATATTTTCTTTTGGATATTGTCAGTGTGTTCCCTCTAGTGTGTTCGCGTCCTCTCTAGGGGGACGCGCCCCACAGGTTGAGAATCACTGCTTTAGTGTGATATAATATTTTTTTGTGATATTGCTGTGGAATTGAATTTTATGGTTTAAGTGCGAAGAACATGATATTTAATAAATACGGGTAGCACATGAAACGTTAAAAAAAATCCTTTGTGCGTAATATAAAATCTGAAAATTTTCATATTTTTTTCTTTTTCTATTTTTCTATGTTTTTCAATTCTTAATAAAGATATTTTGAGGATTTATGTATTTTTGCCTTTCGCGAAGTTAGAACTGAATTAATCGAATGAGGAATATATCTCTAATGAAATTCGAGGAAATAAGCTTAAATGAAATGCAGAAAAAATGCGCATAATTTAATATTCCTTACAAGGAAGTCATGTGATGAACACATCAGATTTTTTTGTTTACCATAGCAGCCATATTTGTTTACATTTGAAACTTAGCAGAGTACTGAATTCAGTTTTTGCACCTTCAGAGTCTTTTGGCCGAGTGGGACTAAAATTAAACTCATTTTGTGCACCGAGTAGTCTGTCTTGTGGCCTGTTGGTTGAATTGCTTGTGTTCGCGTAGAAACTCTAATTTTAACTGTAAAAAATTGTGTTTTTTTTATTGTTTAACTGTATTTGGTGTTCTGGTTGCAGGACCAGGGTAATACCCGAGTAGTAGAGAGCCGTCCGGGTGCCCTGTCCTGCTGTCACCTGTCACCACCTGTATTTGGTGTTCTATTCTTTTTATATTTTTCAATTTTTAATGAAGATATTTTGAGGTGTTATGTATTTTTGCCTTGTTGCGAACTGAGAACAGAGTTAATTGAATGAGAAATATATTTCTAATGAAATTAGAGGAAATAAGTGTTTCGTATTAGCAGCAAATATTGTCGCCAGTTTGTCTCGGATAAAGGAGAATGTTTACGAGTAGTGCATGGATATTATATATGCGACGCTGAAGCGTCTGTGAAAAACCTGTTTCTTTCTTATTTGTTTAATTTCTTTTATACATCATTTTAGATTTATTATAGTATTTGAATAGAACATGTGGCACGTTTAGATAATTCTTCAGATGATATAATTTTTATAAATTCTAACTTATAAAATGAATGAGATGTAACGCTGTTAAGAGAACCTAGCGCCAGAGTGTCGCTGTGGTAAATAAATCTAATGAATTTTAAAGAGTGCATTTATTCTATTGTGGTTTATGCGCTATCGACAAATTAGATTTAATTCAATTCAATAAGTTTAAATGAAATGCAGGAAAAAATGCGTACGATTTAATATTCCTTACAAGGAAGTCATGTGGTGTACACATCAGATTTTTTAGATTTTGTTTTCTATATAACTGATTTTGGATTACTTGAAATATGGAGTTTTATTTTCAAATTTCTGCTTCTAAAGTATGTACTGAGAAGTTTTCTCTTTAACAAATAATCAGTCACCTAGAAACAATGAGTCTGGTGTGCATGCAATATCATTTTGAACTATGGTATGCTTTAATTTTCTTATGATTCTTAGTTTTAAAAAATAATGCACAATTTTTGATGTTCACAATTGGAATACTTTCATAAAGAAAGAAAATACCGGAAGTGACACGATTTTCACAGTCAACTCCAGAAAGCCTGAAATGGGATATTTTATGCTGTGCTATCTAGTAACCGTAAAGGGGAAAGATAACAGTCTCTGGACAGCTGTGATAGATGTTGTGTACCTATTGTACTAGCTGAAAGATGCTAATGTATCAGATCTAACAAACTTCCAAAGAAGCATGATAGCTGGAGTGCAAAAATTTTTGAGTGTACAAACATTTTGCGTGTATCAGCTAATGATTGTTTTCTTTTTTCAATAGAATTTAATTTTATAACAATTTTGAACAACTTATTGTAATATATATTTCAATGCTACACAATATTTCTTCTTTCATTTTAAAAATAACTTATAGCTTTCTAATTAAAAAAAATTAACATGCTTTGTAAATGGGAAAGGTGGAAAAGGTTGACAGTAATAATTCTTAGGAGACAGAAGGAAACAGAAAAATTTGCATAGTACTAATGTATTGTGGTTTAAAAGCTATATTTAAAGTACTATAAAAAACCATATCAATTACTGGTGTAAAAAAGGCCACATAAATTACTGAAGGTAAAACTGAGAACTCTGAAGTCATAAGTTGCTTCACAAATAGACTTGATTTTGAATTCAATGCATGAGAGAAAGTGCAATTAAACTTGTAAGCACTGTAGTAATTGCAACAGAAAGGTTATTCTCAACAAAACAGAACACAACTGTGGTTAAATGCTTATATTTTAATGCTCTATATGAAACATATACAAGACAATCCTTCCATTTATCATTTACAACAGTTACTTTCATTTTTTGAAATTTATTCTATGTTATGTATCGTTTGTTTTTTTATTTACTAAATAAGCATCTGCTACATAGTTAATCTAATTATTATTCATTATTAAAAGGGTAATTTAAAATTATTCAAATTGACAAGTTATTTTTCTCTTGAGCCTTATTCTAGTAAAAATAAATTGCATTAATAGTAAGATTTTAGTGATTTTTAATTACATTTAAATCCATATTAAAAAGGAAATGTAATTTAAATCTCTTTTTCACAAAGGCAAAAATGAAAAGGAAATGCCAGCTGTTGATACTTGATCGTGGATTTGATTGTATATCTCCTGTAGTACATGAATTCACATTTCAGGCTATGGCATATGATATATTGGACATGAAAGATAATATTTATGAATATACTATTGGGCAAGATGACGAAGAAAATGTATTTCTACCACTCAGTGATGATGATGCTCTTTGGTGTAGTTTGAAACATGAACATGTGGCTGCCGTTGCAAAGTAAGATTCTCCCCCCCCCTACAATAAATAAAATTTAAATATATTTGGGAGTAAAGTTGCTGAAAAACAGAAGAAACTTGTCTTTAATAGCTTTGTTTACTTAATTCTGTGACAACAATGGAAGAAAGAATGTAACTAATTCTAACTGATAAATCCTATAATTCACTTTTAAACATATTTATCTCTTTCACGTATTAGTTTACTGCTAATACAATTATATTTATGTGAGTTATGGCAAAAACTAAGATTATTCTATAAACTGATAATTACTGATATATCGTTTGTTTTTAGGAGCTAATTATTTGTTTTCATAAATTATCCAGTTTTAATTTGATAATTATTATTTGTTCATGTAAGAAGTCAATTGCATATTAACAGTTATAAAATCAGCATACTTAAATGAAATGAAATATTCACTTCTAAAAATTACCAAATAGTTTTTGAAATTCTTGTGTGGTGTGATTACAAAATTATCAAAAAATAATGTCTTAAATATTTTCTAAAACATCTTTCTTATCAAAATTATTTTATATTGCATAGACAGTAATACTACATTATAACACATTCACGCGGAGCTGAGTTCTAATTCAATATGGTTCTTCCTAATTATCTAAAATTCCCTGAAAAGTATTCTCAAGGTAATGTGCTGTGTCTCAAACTAGGAAACACATCATGTTGTCAAAATATATGTATATGGCAACTTAGATATGTGCGCATGCATAGCAAATGAGCGTGGATTTTCACTTTCAAATTCAATGATCATTAGCATTTATTTTTGTTGCAATGGACACTTTTTTCCTTGTGAGGAATCTTGATGAGACTGTGGAGTTTGCTAGCTGCTGGAAAAGCATTCCATTTCTTCAGAAGTATGGCATTTTCTCTAATAGTCCCTAACAGAGAATGCAAAAATTCGCATTCCATGAAATTGTACTTCTTAAGCAAATGTTATGGAATATATTGTGCGCAATGCCAAATTTGGGGAGTTCTCTGATGCTTTTTAAATGAAAACAGATTGTTGTATACATGGGAAGAACAACAGTATGTGCAATGCTAAATGTTTGCAATTCTCTGATGTTTTATAAGGTATGTATCTCTTCTCATTTCAACTTCCCGTTAGAATAAGCGCGCGTTTCAGCTTTATGCTAATTTGAAGTGGAGCCAAGTACTATTTAATAGAAAGGTAGAAACCTTTCAGTGTGAGAGAGCTTTGAGTCTCAGACCACGGTCACTCTATTCAACGTTCGCCTGACTAGCTAGTATTTAAATTCTAAGCCGTAGCGCTTTTACGTGATTACTTATTGAAGTAAGTCCAAGTGCGTCAGTACTAGTTAAATCTTGATACGTACCATTTAGTTTAGAGGCCAACCTCGCGTTATAGCTCTGTGAGCAACGACTATTTAATTTCTATTTAGTTTTAGCTTAAATTATTTGATTGTTCATTTTAGACCCAAGTGCGGTCTCTACTTTCTGTATCCCTCCCGAGTTGGGAAGTCGTTGTAAATAATTGTGATTTAATAAAAGAGGATTTTAAATCCCTTTAAAGTGCAGTTCTTCTACCACTTAATCACAATATTCTACCACAGAACATAGCTGCATTCAGCTTCCTGTTCCAGATCAGGATTTAAGGAGTTCATGAAGATGTTTGCCAAGAATATGCACCGAACACTCAGTCCTGACAGGTAAAACAGATTATTTATACGTAAGAAGAACGACATCTAAAAAAATACATAACAATTTTTTCAAAAAGGTAAGCATTTAAATTATGGATGTTTCTTGCTTTTTTAATTTTATTGATGCATTGCTCTTTTATGGAATTCTTAGCGTGCGACCATTTTAAAAATGGCTGTTGTTTTTCACACATTAGCTTTTGTGAAAAATTAGTAGGCAATGAGTTAGCGGCTTTTTGGAAGGTTATGCAGATAATCAGAACATACCTTTAATATAATAATACTGACTTTATTATCACACTTATTTAGTATGAAATATGAATATAGTTTATAATGTTCCTCAGTACTTTTTTAAATGTAGAGAAACCCAGTGAACTAAGTAGCAACATATCGCTGACTTGGATATTTACGACAGAAAAGGATTAAAATACCCTTTTATTTACTTAAAGATATAATAACAGATGGCCCCTTCTCGGGCTTTTAACTCAAGATAAGGAAATAAAAATCTAATCTAATACTAAACTAAACAGACTTAACTGAAGCTAGACACAAATACCTAACATAGTTGGCCCTTAATTTAACCTAGCCCGTGATTATCAACAGGCACGTACAATACTGCCGAAGACAGTAGATTTAAGAACGAAGTAGTCATATGGCAAACATGTGCCACTGAGGACTCCTAAGCACACCCTCTTTCGAAGTAAGTTGAATCTTCTTAAAATACTCCTTCTAACTCATTTGCATAAAACAGGATACTAAAAACTCATTCTGGTAGGGAATAGTAGATGGAAAAACGAGATTAGACAGTAAAGCATGTTTAAACTAACTGTTAAAACTAGTAAGAAACCTCAGCATGTTTATTAAATATATATATATCTATATATATATATATAATTTTGCGTGATGGTGTGTGACTAAGGAGCAATTTTTTTCTTTTTTGGTGTAAGATTTAGAACATCTGACTTTTATTTTGAATAAATGATATATTTTTTAATTAAATAGTTGCTATTTGTCTTGATTTATTTATGAAGCTAATAGGAAAAAAAAAATCATTTTCGTTGCTGAAAGTATTGTTAAAAAATTGAATTGTAATCAAAAAGATACTTTTTTGGAGGGAAAAGGGAGCGGTCATTCTAGATCTTTTTTTTTTTTTTGGTTTGTTACTAATTGTTGAATGCAAAAGAGTAAGACAGGTATAATTCCTTACCATACGCATGTTTGCACAATATAATTATGAACCGGACAATGTTCTCCGTAAAGGTTTTCCTCCTTAGGCCGATAACCTTTGCTAAATCCAAATAAATAAACCGTACATATTTTTTAACCTTTAGTTGGTTTCATTTTTAGTGAAGGAATTTTGTGTGCCTCTAAGTTGTAATGACAGTAAAAACTTCAAAATATGTGCTAAGAAAATATACTAGGTGTCCGCCGAAAATATCGCGGCAAATGCATCGCGAGCGAAAATGTCGCGGAGGAAACAACGCAGGGCGAAAATGTGGTCGTACAAAACATCGTGAGCTAAAATGTCATTGTACAAAACATTGCTAGCGAAAATAAAGCGGTTTAAAAACAGCGTGGTCGAAAATATTGCGGTAAAAAATAAAGCACTTACACATAATCGCAAAGTGCGTTTTTAGGCTTTAATGCCCTTTAGCTTTTAATAATTTATGAGCTCAAGAAGGAATGAGAAATACTTTTGTTTTTATGTTTCATATTTTTGAATTAACTAATCAATTCTTGTTAAAAAAAAGTAAGAACCAATTTGGAGTTTTTGAACTCAAAATGAGAAAGATAATGCTAGGTATAACAGTTAATAGAATCTTATGTATTTAACCAATAAAAGTCATTGATAAATTAATCTCTTTTATAAAGCTTTATTTGTGATATTTCATGCAAAATGCAGGCTTAAAAAAGATTAGAAAAGGGAAAATGAGTAACTGAATGTGGTAATCTCTATTCAACTTGCTTAATTATTTATCAAATTATAAAAGTCTGTCAACTGTTATAAGTAGTATTAGTTTTGTAATCATTTTCAGTTTCTGAATGCTTAAGTTTGCTTCCTAATTTTTCAACAAAATTTATTAATTTATACAAAAATATAAAAACAAAAATATCTCTCATTGTTCCTTTCGCTTACAAATCGCTTACCCTGACACCGACATGTATTGTTGTTCATTGTCATCCTCACCGAGTCGGACTTCGTCGCGCGCTGCTGAACTATTATCCTGTTGTGGGCATTCATCATCTTCGCAGTGACCCAGCTGATGACTCACTTGTTCATCGAGAATAGCAGAATAGCAGGTAATCGTTCGTTGGCAAAATATCGACAGCAGAAGTACTATCAGTAGTGTCTCGGCTAGAACCTGCTTCATTTGTACTTCTAGCGACATAGTTAAACAGAGCTCCTTTCTGCGACGCAATGAAAGCTTCTTCACCGGCTTCTTTCTTACGTTTAGCAGCACCAGACTGATAAGCTCGCTTCTTTTTTATAACAGGGAGGACCGGAGGACAAACTTAAAATCGAGTTGTCCGCAAATCAAGGATGACTAATCACTTACAGTTATACAACTCTGAACGCGCATGCAGCAAAGAATGCAGATGGGGACACCTCACCAAGCGAACCACGTACGGTAGTGCCGGTCTGCGAAATGGTTTCAGGTACTTTGATACTATTGTTACTTTTCTGGCATGCAGCGGGGAATTCCTATCCCTGCTATTTTCAGATTCCTGAGTGAATTCCGAGTTAGGCTTGACGTATGAGAAAGGTTTCAGATGCATCTTGCATCGGCTGTTTATAGATGAATGATGCGCTGTGCGCTGACGCCCTAGCAGGCGCATCATTATCTGCCTTCCCACTGGCACTGGGGCCCGGCCCTCGCCCACGTAATGAGGGACGCTCGTGCTTGGGCCTCCTAGGGCCTCTACTGCTAAAAAAATTTAAAAAAGGGAGCCAATAAGAAAACGGGGCCGTTTGGCAGTTGGGGCCCCAGGCGACCTCCTACTCGGCCTATGATTAAGAACGCCCCTGACTGGAGTGCATAATTTGGGTGTACTTACATTACAATCCTTCCATTCATACCTCTAATGCTACAAAAATTTATTTAGACATGGAAAATGTCACTGTTCTTGAGTGGCCATTAATGAGACCCGATTTTAACCTGATCGAGAATGGCTGGGGGTATTTATGTCTCGGAGAATTTACGAGAACGAAAGGCAGTTTTCTTCCATGAATACCTTAAAAGCAGCCATCCAGACAACATGGTACAGTGTGGAACCACAGTTATTACAAAAATTCTCTCTATGGAGAAAAATTTATTTGACGTCTTACGGAATAATAGAGCGACTTTGAAATTGATCCCAAGTTGAAATCCATCACAAGTTTTTAAAATATTAATATTCTATAAACTTTTGGGACGAACATTCTTCTGTGCTTTTATTTTTTCTAAAATACGAATCGCTATTACTGGAAATGCAAGTCGCATGTGATGTAAATAAACAGATTTTTTTTTGGTATTTGTGTTCCTTTCCATTTTTCTAAAACACGTACTACAGTTGAGTCTATAAACTTTTGGGACAGAGTGTATATATATCTCCTTATGTAAGCATTATTATAGTGTATTTTGAATTAATTCACTGTGTGGTTATTAAGTTATGATGTGGGTTTAGCAACATCCCTGACATTCCATCCATGGCTAACAAGGTTTTCTGTTTATGTGTAGATATACATATAACTCTTGCATATTAAATACTTAGCTTAAAATCATTGTGAGATTTTTTATGGCATTTTAAGAAGTATTAGAAACTGTAATAAATGCCGATGTAACAGAATGTACATGACGTATATGAATAGTAACATGTAATAGTTTATCAGGGAAACAGTGTGAATCGAAATGCTTCTTAATAACAGTATGATATTTCTCTTTGGCAATAGAATAGTTAATAGAACATATGAAATTTAAACAATAGCTTTCATGTAGCATTTCATTGTTATTAATGAATTTCAGTAATGTGCTTATAAACATATATTCCTTACATGCCTTTGTCTAAAAATAAAAGAAAGAAATGAAATTATAGTTCAGATAATGGCAAAGATATCATGTGTGGCCAAGAAAGAATGTGAAATCCTATAATGCAGTGATTCTGTGGCAGCTATTAATGCAATAATTGTGTAGTCCTCAGATTTTGGAGTAGTGAGTGTAGTATATTGTGCTAGTTGGTAAAGTTCATTGTTAAAATAAGTATGAAATGCATACAATAATATCTCGACAAATGCAAACTTGAAGTTATGCATTTCATGCTTTTCCTTTTTCACTACAATTCTTTATTCTGTATTAGTTGCTGTAAAAATCATTGGAAAATCTCTTGAAATAAAATTTCAGAAAAAAAAAAACTTTGAATAGTGTCTAGAAGAAAATTTATCCATTCTGTGTCAAAAGTTGGACGCAAACAACAACATAAACTGAGTAATTCCCTTGTAAGATTAGAAAATGTTAATCTTGCCGTGCAATAGATTTGGACGTTGATAGTGGTGATGTTGTAAGGTATTTTCTTCGTCCTTCGTTTCTTCGTCGTGTAATTGGAAACATATTCAACGCATATTCGAGAGGTCCAGGGATCAAGTCCCGACGAAGGCATCGCATATTTTTCGCATCTCCAGCTTCAAAAAATCCTAATGGCACTGCAGTGTCAGTGAACTATTATACTCACATAGCAGACAGCTGAGAATTTATGATTTTACGTAGATATGTGAACGTATCTCTCCAGAAAAAGCCAACACCTCAGACTCAAGTCCACTAGAAAACGGTATGACAATTGCAAGGTTGGACAGGTCTTAGATAAATTGAAAAAGTACAAGATTTACAGATTAGAGACATTAATAAGGAATGTGTTTTATCAACAGTACAAAGAAAAAAGATCTTTACTATTGCTTGCTACAAAGGAATTATACTTGATAAAAAGATTTATCGAGTTGTAAGACAAGCTTGTTTAAATTTTGAGAAGG
The DNA here is from genome assembly GCA_000611955.2 of Stegodyphus mimosarum. Taxonomy (NCBI): domain Eukaryota; kingdom Metazoa; phylum Arthropoda; class Arachnida; order Araneae; family Eresidae; genus Stegodyphus; species Stegodyphus mimosarum. The sequence continues at coordinate 103,299 of KK119923.1, read as the reverse complement.
TATCATCATCGATGTAACTCCTTTTTGTTTAACACATTTCTTTTAGTACTATTTGTATTTATTTCAATGAAACCTACATTCTTTACTATAAGCCGTTTTTTTCCTAAACTAGTGTTTTTTTAACCCTTAGCCCTACTTAACTAAATTTATGTACAAAGTTAGACCTCAACTTATGCGAATCCGACTTGCATGCTTTCCTTATTGTTGAACGTACTGCTGATGTTATTCAAACACTAAGCCAGATATTCCATATATAATCCCCCCCCCTCCAAAAGTACTATTTATTCTGTAGTAGTAGCTCATATTTTATTTTGCAAGGAAAATTTTCAATCATAACTAATAAACTCATTTTTTGCAAATTTTGTAAACCAAACTTGAGATTATGATAATTTATATGGTTGAAAAAAATTGCTTGTATACTAGCTTTTATACATTATACTGAACAAATGTATAAATTTGATCAGGAGGAGTTCGATGGAAATGCAGGTTATATGAAATGAGTCTGATGTCATAAATTTTAAGCTATTTCATAGCTACAAAAATTGTTTTGAAAAAGTACATTATTGAATACTTGCAATCTATATGCAGCTTTAAGTTTTCTAATTATTCACCTATAAACTTGAATATATATGTTACTTTGACAGTTAGTTTTGGGAAATTTTCCCCCAAAATTTATAATTAGTAATTTATGAGTTATAAATAAATATTTTCCTTAAAAAAACATGAATCTATGATTGTCATTGATTTAAAGTTCTTAAAAAATTGTTCATGTATAAAATGCAATATTGAATACTTATGAATTATATACAGCTTTAAGGTCTCCTATTAACAAGAGCATATTAACCATTTGAGCATGTTAAACAAAGAAAGACTCAAGTTTTAGCTATTGTATTTAGTACGTTATTCATAGTTTCTGTAACTAATTATTTCCTCATTTTTTGTAGGAGGATTGAAAGCATGATGGATGCAATAACTATTATAGAAAATAACACAAATATAAATCTGGTCCAAAAGCTTCCTTCTTTGGGAGCTGCTGTGAGAAAGCATTTGCTGCGGAAAAAACATGAAGCATTTTATGGTTACAGACATATGGCAAATGAATGTATGCAGTCATACTGTGGTGGAATTAATGTTTTATCTGAACTTGAGATGGTATGCTAAATATTGGTTTGGAAACTGCCGTTTTATATAAATTTTTAGCACATCTGGGGATTTTTTATAGCAAAATATGCGGCCTTTTTTCACGTTCAAAATTATGTCAGGATTACGGTTATTTGTCCTGTTTTTAATGTTATACATCAATCATCTTAACTCACTGAGAAATATTCCCGACACTGAGAAATATCACTGAGCCACACAAATATCACTGAAACACGCAAATATCATTGAGAAATGTTGTGGCTTTCCGTCTATCCACAGGATATGACTGCCTTGCCGTCCACCTGCACCGCATAGGTATTTCAAGCGATCCTATTTGCCCACTTGGTGATTCTAGAGAAGAAATAGACAGGGACCTCCTCCGATGTGGGGCTCTTCGTAGTCTTACAGAATAGTCGAGATATATGCAGCAAGAACGCTCTTTAGGCAATGACTTCGGTCTTTTTGTTCTTAGTTCTAATGTTTGTAACCTTTGTTTATAAGATTACTAGCTTTTACCCACCGCTTCGCTCGCGTTGAGTTTTAAGGACTATTGAATATAAAATAAAATAATTTGATTTTTTTTCTTGTTACCTGACCACGATAATCAGCATTAAAAATTTTTAGTTAGTCATTTCGGAAGTTAAAAATACACTCCGCGTAAAATTTCAGTAAATACTGCCCTTCTTCATTTTGATAGAAGGAAATCCATATTGATGTCGCTAAGACGCTATTCTTCATAATTTTTAAAATCCGATTTGGATATATCAAACATTACAATCTTATCTTATG
>KK119923.1:69203-101294 GCA_000611955.2 Stegodyphus mimosarum | reverse complement strand
TTTTTTTTTTTTTTTTTTGGTTTTACTAAAAAATTCTAAAATGAAATATAATTTAAAAAACTGAAAAATATGCTTTATTAAGATATTAAAATTACAATCCTATGTTTTTTTTGGTTTTATTAAAAAATTCTAAAATAAAATATAATTTAAAAAACTGGAAAACATGCCTTATTAAGATATCTCACTAGAAAAATAAATAATTTTCATAACCAAGATTTAAAAAATTTAAAGTATAATAAAACGTTAAACACATTAATTCTTTTCCAGAAGAAGACGAATAAGAGTATTATTATAGGATACTTCTGTATACTATATTATATGTTTTTCCATTCGGCGCTGATACATGTAAATTCCTGGCTTTGGATACACGCGAACAGGCAACATATAGTTGACCATGGGAAAAGCATTACTTTTCCAAATGCACCCCTGCTACCTGTAATGTTTGCTCTTGAGCTTTGTTAATGGTAACAGCAAAACTAAATTTGATTGGAAACTGCAGTCTTTTAAAGTGAAATGGGAGGTCAGTGGGGATTATTGGGATTCGAGGTATGATAACAATTTCTCCTTTTCCTGGACCTGTTAAAATAGAGGCACCGATTATATTCTATCCTAATTGTGTGATCCGAAGCCTCGTTCCATTACACAGTCGAGGTGCACCTATATTTTGCATAAGCATAGCCGGTACATTTAGTTTAGTTTCAATTGGAGTTTATGTGAAGGTACACCTGATAGTTCTAGTGAATTTAAAAATTCAGCAGGATATGAAGTGCTTTTTTTGTGTACTTATCTCTTTTATTTCTTCCTGCGCCTCTTTCAAAATATCAATGTTGATTTTGTTTTCGATTTCATTTGTCGGCGTTGGAATTGCTCTTGAACGTAACCAGTGATCACTATTTAAATTTTGTTGCAAGTGCGGGTAAACTTTAGCAATATGCTCCACATCGTTTTCTACCAAATTACAAAATTCCTCTGAAAGTAATCCTTCAGCATCTGTGTCCAAATATCCATCGCCAATTTTCAATAGTGTCTCTGCGTAATTCCCTGAATCTACATTATTGTGAAGATACGTTTTCATATTTGTTTCAAGACTGAGTTTTTCAACTTTCGCGCATAAACTTGATGATTTGAGACAGGCTTTCATTTCACCTGTAGATGTACCTCAGTAGTATATAAATGGGGATTCACCTGCACGGGGTGCGGGGTGCCGGCGTGTCAGAAGTGCATGATGCAGGTGCACCGTGCAACGTCACCAATGACGTCACACAGAGGGCGGGGTCAAAGACAACGTCATCATTACAGAGAGCGTGGTCACGAGTAGAGTTGAGTTGTTGGTAGACTGCTGATTGAGTTATAGACTTCCCGCTGCTAAAAGTTAGTTTTTTCAAAATTGACAACGGGGATTGTTTTTAGCTCCTCATGCTGCCCTCTCTTGACGAAAAAAGAAAATAATATATTTTTAAAATGTTCATGCTGCCCTCTAGGGGTGAAAAAGGGAAATAATCTATTTTTGATATTACTAAATTAAATTTACATGTTTTGCTTTTGCTAACATAAATTTTAATGTCGCAAATTAATGTTTGCACAATTTTATATCCGTAGAAGAAAATTTATTTTTACATTTTCTTTTCACTTTTTTATTTTGCAAATTTTTTTCCCCATATTTAATGCTTTTCATATTTTTACTTTTGTTCATGCTGCCCTCTATTTTTTTCCCCATATTTAATGCTTTTCATATTTTTACGTTTCAACTTTTTTACGTTTAACATTTTTTTTTGACAAAAGTAATATTTATTTTTACAAGTTTATTATTATTTTTTTTCCTTTTCGCTTTTTATTTTAAACAAGTCGTTAATACATTTTTCATTTTGTTTTCAAAAAAGGAATATTTATTTTCATAATTTTTTGCCACTTCTCTTTTTTCACAAATGCAGTTTTCCTATTATGTATTTTACTTCCAAAAGTAAATTTAAATTTTTTTCTTTTCACATTTTTTCTTTTTAACAAATGTAATTTTTTTTCTATTCTTTAAAATTTTTTCTTGTTACATTTTTATTTTACTCTTAACTTCTTTCCCTTGTTTTAAATACTTATTGATGTTACATGTCCATTTCCCTTTGGAGGCCTTCATGGATAATATTTTCTGGAACTTTAAACAGTATTCTTCTATGCAGTTTTAATAAAACCCTACATTTCTTACTTTTCATACTACTAAATGGGATGTACTCAGAACTTTTCGTACTAATTACTAATGACTGTACTAACTTTAACGAATGCTACGCAAAACATTACGAATTTACACATCTTACTTTTATTCAAAGGATTCACCAAACTGTGTCTGACAAATGTACATTTTTACACTTTGCCTTTCTACATTTATCCTCAGATTTAGATTAGATCCTCAGATCCCTGCTTTTAAAATATATTCATGTTGCATTTCTGATTCCTTTTCCCAATAAATATGTACAGACTTACACAAGTTTCTTTACCGTAAGACCTACTGACTTTGAAGAATTTCTATAAGGAGTAATAAATTTTTTCATGTCATAAAGTTCGCTCAAACCAATGAGTCATTTCTACCCAGTTTAATTCAGTTACATACCAAAAGTATTTCATTTCTTATTGTTTTACTTTACAAACATTTACATGAATATACTCAGAACACTCCTTTTTTATTCAGCAGAAGGATTCCTTTATATTACTAACCCATATTAAGGTTTTTTAAACACTTTGCAAAAATATCTTGGATTTTATTGTGCACATCCTACCTAAAATCACTAAACATTTTCTACACCTTGATTTTCTTATTGTGAAGACATCTCTTGAATTCTTAACATGATGTCACCCATCTACCACAGAATCTCATAAATGCTGCTATATTCGAACTTACCTCAGCCTTGACTTTCTTAACAAGATACACGAGATGGTATTATTTTTAACTATATTTACACGTAGAATTAATATTCAGCCATGGAAATGAAACTTTGTCGCCTTTTTTCCCAAATCGAAATATAAAAATTTCTTAACATGGAATATTTTTTTTCAACCAGTAAATATAACCATTATTTTTGCTGAGTCTCATAGCCTCTTAAGGTATTCATTGTAACTTAAGTAAAAGATACCCATATTTCACACTGACAATAATTTATTTAGCACTGAACTGTTAGAGCCTTTTGAGAACGAAATTTAATTTATCATACCTGGCATATAAACTCCTACGTAGTTATGCTACATTACACGAAATATTGAGTAAAGTTCCAAATACTGATCCAGCATAGTAATTAAAAGATTTCACACAGTCATTTTAAGACAGAAATTTAAAATTGACATTATTTTTAACACTGAGCTCTTGCAGCTCTTTGAGAACATTTAACTTCTCACGGATAGCAAATAAAATTATGTATAAGCATCATACATAACGAATAATAATCCAACTTAACTTAAAAGTTTTAGCACATTCTAAGTTAGGTACGCATTTCAAAATTGACATTGGTTAATAGTGAACTCTTACAGCTTTTTTGACATTTAACTTCTCATAGATAGCAAATAAAATTTCTCACGAATATCGTACATAATAGGCAATAGTGACAGAAACTTCATATAATGATCTACTATAGTCATCAACTTTAAAAATTTTAACGCAGTTTAGTATGATTTAACATAAGGACCACACTTTCAAAAAAGCATTATTTTAATTAAACATTGGAGCCACACAATTCTGTGCACATATATAACATTTTATTTACCATGAGCATCACACATATTAATTAAATAAAATAAATTTCACAAAGTACGAAACACATTTCTCTTTTAACCAGCTGTATTCTTAAGAAAAAAGGAGGAAGAAAAGATACAGTGCTGAGAACCGTTTGCTGTTAGTGTTCCTCATTTCCCCCACGCAATGATCAAAATATGTATATACTTTAAAATCAGTTAAAAAGTATTCAAATGCAAGCATTCAAACAGGAATGCTTCACAAATTAGATAAAAGATGGGTATACAATAAACTTATACATAATACAGAATACAGAAAATACAGAATAACATGCAAAGACCAAGGGGGGGAATGCATTCGCGGAGAACTTTCTATGGTAAACTTTCTCTATTTTAGCATATGGGATGCATTTTTTTCGTTTTAGAGTAAACAATTCAAGGCAATTCCTGTATAACTAGGGATTTTGTTAACACTAGTTGGTAATGTAAATTATTAGAACAGTCCCAGACATATAGGAGAGGTATGCAAAACATTCATTTCTTATTCATGTTTTGCATACTCAGATACTAATTTTGTTGGAAATCTGACATTTTCTTATTCCATTTTATATTTTACTATTACTCAGTGTTACTAAAACTGCATAGAAGAATACTGTTTAAAGTTCCAGAAAATATTATCCATGAAGGCCTCCAAAGGGAAATGGACATGTAACATCAATAAGTATTTAAAACAAGGGAAAGAAGTTAAGAGTAAAATAAAAATGTAACAAGAAAAAATTTTAAAGAATAGAAAAAAAATTACATTTGTTAAAAAGAAAAAATGTGAAAAGAAAAAAATTTAAATTTACTTCTGGAAGTAAAATACATAATAGGAAAACTGCATTTGTGAAAAAAGAGAAGTGGCAAAAAATTATGAAAATAAATATTCCTTTTTTGAAAACAAAATGAAAAATGTATTAACGACTTGTTTAAAATAAAAAGCGAAAAGGGAAAAAAAAATAATAAACTTGTAAAAATAAATATTACTTTTGTCAAAAAAAAATGTTAAACGTAAAAAAGTTTTTAAAGTAAAAATATGAAAAGCATTAAATATGGGGAAAAAAATAGAGGGCAGCATGAACATTTTAAAAATATATTATTTTCTTTTTTCGTCAAGAGAGGGCAGCATGAGGAGTTAAAAACAATCCCCGTTGTCAATTTTGAAAAAACTAACTTTTAGCAGCAGGAAGTCTATAACTCAATCAGCAGTCTACCAACAACTCAACTCTACTCGTGACCACGCTCTCTGTAATGATGACGTTGTCTTTGACCCCGCCCTCTGTGTGACGTCATTGGTGACGTTGCACGGTGCACCTGCATCATGCACTTCTAACACGCCGGCACCCCGCACCCCGTGCAGGTGAATCCCCATTTATATACTACTTACCTCTCTGGATTACCGTCAGAGTTTGTCGCAAATCACCAGCCAATAAAATTATCATTCCTCCCATAATATCTGTACCAACTCTTAAATCCTAAAGAGTTCGGTTTAACGCTTCTATAGCTTTTTTGTGAGACATCGTACTTTCATCCCTCACTAAAAGCTTACATTGTCGTAGCATCCTACTTCGAGAGCTATTTTTACTGAAATTGCAGATGGCCGAATCTTCTTGCGCAAGATTCAACGGCAATTTTAAAACGGAATGGTCAGTACGACCGCCGTTCAATAGTGGTAGTAGCTATACCAGAAGAAGCCACAGTAACCGCTATTTTCTTGTCTTTTCTGACGGACATTAATAATAAATTTAGCAAAAACATTTTCCCGGTTTCTCCAGGAGTGTCGAGAAAGAAAAGGTCACCATACCCGGATTCTATTTTACGTAACACCTGATGGCACACGTGACTTTGTTCTGAAATTAACTGAGGGACTAATTCTGTTATTTGCTGCTGCAATGAAATGAAATTGTAGTTTAATTCTCGAACAGTTTCATCATTAAAGTAATTTTCATCTGATCGTCGTGGACTAAGCATTCCAAAATCTTGAAGCTTCTTTCCCACCATTCTCAAAACCTTGTTTTCAATTATGATCAATCCTTTGTTTTAGATGTCCTCATTAATAGTCATATGAGCATATACTCGCTTCAGTCGCCACAAAATATCTTTCACCATATCCTTCTTGTACTTATCCCATATACATTGAGGATTAGAAATGCCGCAAGATGATAGAAGGGTTGCGTAAAGTTCCCTGATTTTATCTGGTGATCGACATTGTACAGCTTCTTCAATAGTTTTGTTCCAATGGTTATCATTCTCTAACAGACCCTGAGTTTCACGTTCTCCTCTATAAGTTCGACATTCTAGACTATTAAGAATTTTAAGGTCTTTAAAGGTACTTGGACCTCGAACATGATGCAATAAAATGCACAGACAAAAATATTTAAAATTAGTTACATGGACGGTGTAGACACGACTAAGAGCGTCCGATGATTTAACCCTCGGCCAATTTTCAACAGGCGTACCTTGAACGCGACGTTGAATTCTTCTTTTGAGTTGTATCATGTACAATAACGGGGAACTTCGGAATACGATAATCGTTTCCCAAAAGTGTCTGTCTGGTAAAGCTGGAAAATAGCGGTCAGTGTGGTTTTACGAGGAGCTAAAATTCTTTCTTGAAAATTATTCTTATTAAAAAAACACGCTGTCCATTTTCTAAATGTACGGCAAGATATGTAACAGTCGGATATCTTTCATGTAATGGAATACCAAGGAGCCGCCATGCTGCCTCAATACTACTGACGTATCGCCATGCTTAATAGGTTTATATTTCATTCAGAGGCTGCAATACACCTTCGTTACGCAGACTGAAGATCGCCTGGTCGCTTCCTTTATTGATATATTTACAAATTTATTTAATAGTACGAACAGAGTACAGGCTTCAACATTAATGTGAGCATTAAATAATTTACATAGAATGGGTGAATATGGCACAACCCAGCTATTATCAAAAGGCTTGGCTACCCCACTGCGAGTTTGAATCGTAACTCTTCTACCACCATCTTCGGGTGCTCTTCGTCTGTATAAAGGGTAACCCTTATCATTGTGCACTGTTTCCCTTAGTAACTACCGGGGAAACGTTTTTGCACATTTGCCATTTTTTGTGCAAGGTGATGCTGGATTGCGAGCTCCACAGGGACAAAGAATCATATTTTTGATTACGATCTCCTGCAAATTCTCATGTAGTTCTGGAACCAGGATTTCAGCGATTACGATGTTATCTATTTGGTTGGATCGCAGCTTTTGTTTTAACCAAATAAGAATCTGCACATATGGCATACCTCGTTTCTGCCATTCAGTGGAGTACATGTGGCACTGGACGTTTCCAAATGCTTTTCCTTTTGTTATTATATTAATGATCTTTTGAACTTTTAAACGAAACATGCCAGCAACTATCCATGTCGATCAGTGGCTCTTTGTCCGAGCATAAGCTCTTCTGTTATTTCTTTCCATGAAGAATTACAGGTAAACTTTACAAATAGGTCAGGCCTACCGTAAGTGCGTACGTAGACTAAAGCGTCTTGTGTGTATTCATGCAGATAGCGGGGACTGTTCACAAAAGTGGAGGGAAGAATAAAAATCTTACCTAAGTCGTTGGGGCTAATATTACCATTTGTGCTAATTGCATCTTGTAGGTGAATATAATTTTCAACTCGTAGTTGTGTCTGGTTTAAAGAAATGTCACGAAGGCGTTTGCTCTCTACATTGATATAAATATCTGCTAAGAATTGATGAAAGAGCTGCCTCAACCGCGAAGGAGGTTGCAGTCATTCCGTCGAAGCATCATGTGATAGACATAAAAATCCATGCAGGCAACATTTTTATTGGGAACTGGCTGTTTTGTAGTTGTATTAATCTGTGAAATATAAAAATCTTATCCCAATTGCCCTTTACTAAACATTAAAGGGTACTGCAAAGCATCGTAAAATTTATGAATATCTGCTATGTGTGTCAGTGTATTATCATGTGCTCTTAACACTATATCTCATAGAGAGCATGGACCAACCAAGACAGCAACTTCATTACTTCATTAATAGCGGCTCTCATTTTCGCCACGTGGAGTTCGACCAGCATATAATGTCGACTTTATAATCGTCTTGAGGCCAGTTTTCTATTGCAATTTTGAAAGTATTTATCAAAACGTTGTGGTCATGAAACATTCGTTGAGTTTTCAATACTACACAGTCCAGTCACATTAATGTGACCACCACGTACTTTCCATGTCAGAGTTAAATAACCAATCACAGAAGGCAGGTGGCAGCACAGTGCAGTTGAGCGTATATAAAGGGTGTGTGAGGGCTTCGGAAAACATTTCAATCGTTGGCGTAATGCAGAAACGAAGCGATTTATCCGACTTCCAAAAGGGCATGATCATTGGCTTTCGGGCCAAGGGTGGAAGCATTTCCGAAATGGCTGAGTTTGTGAACTGTTCGCGTGCCGCCGTGGTAAAAGTGTACCGTGCATGGCAAAATGGGACTGTCCAAAATCAGCGACGTGGCAAATGTGGTGCACCACGGGCCATAGATGACAGAGGCGAACGACGGTTGCGGAGATGCGTTCGGGCAGATAGACGGGCTACCGTTGAGCAACTGACCACCAAAATGAACCAAGGGGCTACCAAAAGTGTCTCCCAAAGTACTATTCAGCGAACATTGCTGCGTCTGGGCCTCCGAAGCAGACGCCTGGTTCGTGCACCTATGCTGACTGCTGTTCATCGACGGCGAAGGCTAGAATTTGCACGCCAGTACAGCAGCTGGACGTCCACTGAGTGGCGACAGGTTGCGTTTTCGGATGAATCGCGTTTTATGCTCCATCGGACAGATGGACGTTGGCGTATAAGGCGTGAAACCTCTGAAAGGAACCACCCTGCAACCATTGCCGGAACGGTCCAAGCTGGAGGCGGGAGCATTATGGTCTGGGGAATGTTTTCCTGGCATTCTCTAGGTTCACTGATCATTGTGGAAGGCACAATGGATCAATACAAGTACGCATCTGTCCTTGCGGACCATGTTTACCCCTACATGCGCATTGTTTTTCCTCAGGATGATGGCATCTTCCAGCAGGACAATGCGAGGTGCCATACAGCTGCCAGTGTACGTGCGTGGTTCGAAGAGCACCAGGATGAGTTTACCGTCCTCCCCTGGCCAGCAAACTCACCTGACTTAAACCCAATCGAGCATCTGTGGGACCATCTCGATCGAGTTGTTCGCGCCATGGATCCTCAACCGCGTAATCTAGCGCAGCTGGCCACGGCATTAGAGTCGGCATGGCTCAACATCCCAGAGAACACCTTCAGGGACCTATGTGACTCTCTTCCTGCACGTCTCGCAGCAGTCCGCTCTGCGAAAGGTGGTTATTCTGACTTTTGACAGATGGTCACATTAATGTGACTGGACTGTGTATATCTCTCTTGACTCCATGAATATACATAGAATGACTGCTTGCTTCATTTTCATCTTTTCTTATAAAATAAACTTGGAAAAATTTATGCGGTTCATTATCTGTTGGAAAAAGTGAACCAATTCGATGATATATCTGGCCTTGTACGGTAAAAGTTGGTGAAAACCCAGGTATTCTTATGTCTTTGTCTACTCCAAAAGATGGCATTTGGAAGCAAGAGTTGTACTTTCTGATTTTACTTAAAAAACGCTTTGATTCTTCTGTATCATATAAATATAGTTTTCAGCGGCTCTTCTGGTTCACCAAGTAAAGGCTGCTCTTTTTACTAACTAAGGAAAGCAAAACTTTACCATTGGAATAGCAAATTCCTGCAGTTTCATCTTTCCATTTTAAAGCATCGCAAAACTGGCATTTTTTACTCATCGAATCTATAACAATTAATGGATGATTATGATAATCAATTGAAGGATCGTATTGAAGTTCAGAATCATTAAATACAGACCAAATGTTATGGATGAAATTTCGCCGGTGTTCGATTTGCATTTCTGCATGAACGATTCTTCTCACCTGCAATTGTTCTAGAATATCTCTCGCTCTAATAATTTCCTGTTGTTGAACTTGTTCTTCCAAGCGAATCTGTGTTTAAGAGGCGTTTCAATAGCTCTCAAATCAGTTTGACGTTCAGCTTGTTATTTAAAGCAGATCTGCGTTTGGACATGTGTTTCGGCAACCCTGAAAGCAGCTTGGCGTTCAGATTTTTCTTCGAAACGAATCTGTGTTTGAAGAGGCGTTTCAGCAGCTTGATCAGGTTGTTCTTCCAAGATCATCAGCGTTTGAAGGGGCATTTCAGCGGCTCTTAAAGTAGCTTGGCATTCAAGTTGTTCTGTCAAGTGGAGTTGTGTTTGGAGAGGCGTCTCAGCTGCTTGACGAGAAGTTTGGGCCTCTAATCTTTCTTGTCTTTGAGAAGTTGTTTCATCAGTTTTCAAAATAGATTGTCGCCTGTCTTGTTCTTGTCTTCTTAATTGGGCATATACGGAAGACTCTTGCGATCGTGCCCGAGATGAATTCCTAGACGTGTTAGATTTACGTTGGTATTTCGAAATGGGGGAAAGAAAAAAAACTGTAAAAAAGGAAATAAATAAATAAACCAAAAGAGACATCTAGCTTTTACCGGAGGCTTCGCTGGCGTTGATATCCTTTAATAAGTTTCAACTCCGCGTGAATTTTAAAAATATACTCCGCGTAAAATTTCAGTAAGTATTGCTCTTCTTCAATACCTATAGGCCGCAAATATTTTGTATTTACGCGCAGTGTATCGCCACGAAATCTAGTAAAAGTGCTATGTATATTTCCTAATGACTGAAAAACGTTTGTGAAACAAGAGCCAAAAAGCCGGAAATCCTGAAGGGTTTTAAATAATAAATTAAATTAAATAAATAAAAATTAATAAACGCTTAATTAATAAATGTTAGGCTTTCACGCCTTTATTACTTAACCAATCATCATGAAATTTTCAGGAAATTTTTTTTAATATATTAGAAAATGTTAAAAATGTTTGCGTGGTTTAAGCGCGCAGACAAACTTTTACTTTGTTAAACTTATCGTTATGAAACTTTCAACATATAATGTTTATACAACGACAATCATTTTAAGCTATAATACCTATTATACAGTTTATGTTTCAACAGATAAGTTACGTTTTATATCCGATAAAGGAGCCAATTCGATGGTTCTAATATGTCAGAAATATTTTGTAATATGTCAAAAATATTTCTTGAAAATGTCATGATGATCGGTTAAGTAATTAAGGTGTGAAAGCTTAACAAACAAACAAACAAACTGACATTCGCATTTATAATATTATAGTTAGGAGAGTTCTTTGCAACTTTTTGCCTAGCCAATGGAAATATAAAAAATATATTCCCAACATTAATCGAATAAAATAAATAAATTCCTTTATCAGAAAAATCAAACAAAGCCACCAAATTTTCCAATATATAAAAATTAAATTTGTTTCCGATACCTATTTAAAGAAATCGCTTTTGCATGTTTGCACATATCCCAGAGTTACACCGTGATGAAATGCTTCTTTGAAGTCTTTTAGTTAAAATGTACATACCTTTCTTTTAGAGTAACGTCTAAATATCCTCTACATAGCCAATATATGAGGTTTGATGCATAACTGACTAAAAACAAAGCAAGAGATCTCAGACTGAAAGAAGTTGAATTCTCCTAGACTACAAAACTCGAATAAAACTACACTGCTGGTCACACAAATTGCAACACCAAGAAAGACAAGAGATATCACAACAAAATTTAAGTAGATAACATGTTGACCAAGTATCAAATTATTAAATTTATAGACTTCTGTGAAGTGTGGTTCCTTCCAGAATCAGTATCCAGAGTAGCCGCCATTGTTGGAGATCACCGCCACACGCCTCGGCATTGATCCAAAGAGACTTTGGATGTGTTCTTGGGGTACAGAAGACCAAGCAGCTTCCACACGTTGCCAAAGTTGATCTGGTGTGGCAGCTTGGGATGTAATCTGGGTTAGTCGTTCAGCAAACATGGACCACATGTTTTCTATCGGCGAAAGATCCGGAGAGCGAGACGGCCAGGAAAGCAATTCAATCTTGAGATTGACGAAGAACCCTTGGACAATGCGTGCCACGTGTGGTCGCGCATTATCCTGTTGAAATATGGCTATGGGCAAGCCCTGAAGGCAAGGAAGGACAACTGGCTCCAACACCTCGGAGATGTAGCGCTGGCTGTTTAAAGTACCGGCAATGCGTACAAGAGGAATACGAGAGGAATATCCAATACCGCCCCATACCATAATATCCGGTGCAGGACCAGTGTGGCGGTGCATAACGCAGCTGTTCAGCATCCTCTCTTCACGGTGTCTCCAGACTGGAATCCGACCATCGTGGTGTTGCAGACAGAAACGTGACTCGTCAGTAAAGACAATTTCATTCCATTCTGCAGTCCACATCCTTCTTTCATCGCACCATTGGCGGCGGAGACGTCTGTGGTTCTGCATCAAGGGTAGAGGAAGCAATGGACATCTTGCGGACAGACCACTCTGCTGTAAACGGCGTCGAATGGTACGCGCAGACTCTGGATGATGCGTTACAGACTGAATGTGCTATGGACAGACTATGGTTCGTAATGTGATTGAGCGATCCTCACTGACATGCGCATAATGTTCCTGTCATCACGTGAAGTGGTGCACTGAGGTGGATGCGATCGAGCACGTCGTACCCTCCTTCATCCAACGGTCAGATATCCGCATTACAAATGTTTGGTTTCGTCCAACACGACTACCGATTTCCCGGAAAGATAATCCTTACTCTCGGTAAGCCACTATCCTTCCTCTGTCGAACTCGGATACTTGATCAAACGATGATCGTTGTTTACTACGAGGCATAATTGATTATTTTTTTTGAAAAAAACTGTAAGAAAAACACAATTGACCAACTTGAAATCGTCGAAAACTCCAAGCTTTAAATAGCGCTTTGAAATGGCGCCACAGGCGCGCGTGATGTGTGTGTGCTCTGAAATTCTAATCATTTGCGTATCTCACCTCCGCTAATGCATGTTGTAAATTTCATGTTATTTGCATGCTTCCTTCAGGATATTGCATTTACGGTGGCCAGCAGTGTAGGAGCGTAATGACGATAGTTTTGATATATTTTTCCAAAATAAAAGGGGTTTTACTCTAAGAATTCATTTTTCCTGATCTGACAGCTAATAAGGTATTTTTATTATGGTATCTTGAATTAGTTGAGAGAACATTCCTTCCAAAAGATTGAAATTATTTAAGGGTGATGACTAGTTTTTTCCTCATGATAACATGTATTACAGTGCCCTGAAGAAGTAAAAATGTTTTGTAAAAACAAGACTGACAATTGTCACTTATTTCTTACTCCAAAGGTCTGGTTTCTCATAAATGCAAAAGAAGAATACTGTAAAGGAGATATGGAAATTAGATATAATTAAAATACATTTATTTTCAAAACATTGCCTTTTTTTTCTCTGATTAGCCTAGTATATTAAAATTTTACAAGTACAAAGGCATCACATTCTTACCATGATGCATCAGACCAGACTAGCGGCATCAACATAATGAACTACATGGCAGATTTCAGTAACTTTGAGCATGTTTTAAGATATAATTTTAGAAAATCTGCTCAGAAAATTTTTGTTTTACGGTAGATATTCAAATCAAATGTAATTACATTTTAAATGCAATTACATTTAAATTTTTAAGTAAAATATTAAAAGAGCAACAGCAGCTTATGAATCTGTTGTTCACGTTGAATGACTGAATGATAGTGAATGTAATAAAATACATTTTTCTCATTTGCAACCATCAAATCCAAAATAGCATTTGAAGTAAAGCTAGCATTGTTGATATTTGTTGAGAGATTCAAAATATTATTCTTTGTATTGCTGCCATACCATTTTTTTCTGATGTTAACCTTATACGAGAGCTGAACAACCCATATATAAGCATACTATGAGTACGATACTGCTATGTATTTTAGGAGAAAGTAAATGTTAGTGAATTCTTGTACTAGGAATACATTCATGGATATAATTTATAACCTAGCTATCTAATGAATCAATTCAGTTTGGTTTAAAAAATGAAAACATTAGTTCTCTGATAATTTTATATATAATGAGAAATTCAATAGAAAATACGTAATATAAGAATTTTATAACGTTTAAATTGGATTTTCGGTTTTGGTCTAAATCAGCTATAGTCAAGTTTTGATGACCCGAAAAATATAAAAAATTGCAAAGCAATTAAAAATTTGATTTATCGAGAAAATATATGAAAGAGGGAAACGCTAATGCTAAACATACAATTAAATGAAACAACAACATATGTCAGGATGTGATGAGAAAAATTGCTTGAGAAGAGGCTGAAGAGCAAAATAAATATCAAAAGCCAAGTATGAAATATACCATATAGACAGGGCAAAAGTTGAACATAGTCCCATTTGTCTGCCAAGAAATCAAAATAAAAAGCCACTAAATTTGAAGTTCAAATAGATAGATTTTTGTGAAAGCAATGACTTAACCAAGCAATAAATGTAATTCACCCATAATATCTACTTGTTTATCTTCTAATATGACAACTGAAGTACGTGTAGGAACTACACAGGAGAAGGGTAAAAAGAACCTTTTATTAACTCTTTAAAATTCAAAATTCCGTCGACCTGACGCTAACACACTGCGCCTCATTCGGGCGGTAACTCAAGTAACAAGAACTAAACTAAAAATTCGAAGACATTAACAAGCAGTAGATGGGGCTCAGATAATCCTGTTACTTAAACGCTCGTCGAAATCTAGTGGCAGCAAAGTAATAGCTGTTATGCCACGTTTAACCAGCAATAAATGCAGAAATAGAAGCTCACGCTACTAAAGTACAGCTCTTGCCCAAATTCTCTAACTTTCCCTTGTAGAACTCAGTATTTAAACCTTTTCTCCTCAAGGTAGAATTTACATTACTTCACGCGCGCTACCAAATTAAATTTAATTTAATTAAATTAATCAAATCGAATTAAAATCAAATTTTAATTAAGAGACCAACTGTGATTAGTTGTCAAAGCTTTATTACGTTCTCCTTTAAACATAATTTAAAATTTTTTTTTTTTTTTTTTTTTTGCTTTGGAAACAATTTAAAACATTCAATAGGTATTTAAACATGGATAGAATGAATAAGTTTGTCAATTTCTTTAAAATCTTTTGACTGATAGCGGGACTATTTAAATGCTTGTAAGCCTAGCAATTAGTTTAATTTATCTAATTAAATGATCCGTTAATGAACATATGTATGTAAAATATATAGCTAATCTTTCATCAACAGTTTTAAGCTTTTAATTTTACTGTATTGTCTTATTTTTTTCAAAGTGGCACAAATTTTCAGACTTAACTCGGGAATAAATGTTTTGCCACCATAAATTTAAACGTAACAGTGTAAAACGCAAGAGATGAAAGATAACAGAAGGTGTAAAAGTAAGCCCTCCCCTTAAAAAAAAAAAAAGAAAAAAGTCTATAAGTTTTATATAAAATCAAAGACAAATTTAAGTTCTCTTTTAACCTAATTTTACTAAAAGATAAGCATATGCTGTAATAATACTTTTAAATTAAAAAGAAATCAGGAATTAATTCAGAAATCAATTATTAAGTTGTTTTTAAAAATATTTCTTAAGTTCTTTTTTTCTAAGTGATAAGAAGAGTTAAATCTCAGATTTTCATAACTATACTGAAAACCAATAACTGAAAGGAATAACTTAATTACTGAAATAACTTACATAATAAAAATAGAAAAGAATAAGGTAAAAATAAACTGATTTAGAATTAGATTTTCTTTAGAATTAATTATTTTTTAAATTCTGAACATTTTATATTATTGCCACGGAAAAAATAGTTATATTAATTGCGCTTATAGAAATACTGTTTACGTATACTTTTCTAATCGCGATTTAAGGGTTTAAGATGATGAAATTATAAAAAGTATAAGAATGAAAAGAGGTGACTATCATATTTGGCAACATGTACTCTTGTTAGAAGGAATGTATTATGTTTCATGCTATGGTCAACAGAAAAAAATTAACAATTTTGAAAAGCTTGATTCCTTACTTTTCTGATTATTAAGCTTGATATCTGTTAAGAAAAATTATAAATGCATATAATAATTTACTACTATAATTCATTTTTACAGCATTTTTAATTTATTTAAAAAAATATTTTTTTGAAAATCCGTTATATTTAAACTCATGGGCTAAGACCTTTTTAAACAGAAATTATTTTTAAAACTGAGTGGAGATGTCCAAGGCTGTATCTTTCACTCCATATGAGGTCAAATGCCTTTGCATGAAAATGATGCCTTTGCATTTCTAAATTCAAATACAATATTATTACTATTATTAATTTTATTTTTTTATGTATTTTAAATTTCTAACATAAAAAACTTTCATATATTTATTGTGAGTAATAAGAACATAGAATCTTTCGCACTCAGATTCTAATTTTTGTTTCATATTTTCTCACCCCTCCACATTTGGTGTTTGCAATTAATTAAATAATTTTTATCTTTTACTTTTTAATTATTTTTAGGACCTAGTTTTTGGTAAATCAGCTGATGGGATCTCTGTTAAGAGCGTTCTGACTTCTCTCTTAAATGTTCTTTCTTCTGATTCATATAATAATTCACAGAAACTGAGACTATTTTTGCTTTATATATTCTTTAACAAAGGTACGTAATGATTTTGTTATAACATATGTGTATTAAGTAAAGTTATCGGAAATTAATAAAAAACTTTATGTGTGAAACAAGTTTCATAACTTCCTCCAAAAAGACATAAACTACAAACTTTTGTGCATGAAAGTGTAAAGATATGAACAGACTGTAGATATGAAGAGAATTCTTAAAAATATATTTTCCTCTTACAGATAATTTTCATTGTTCTTATTAAAATTTTTGTATATTAATTATGCTATTAAAAACAGGTAGTTTTTAAACCAACTTAAATGAGCACAGCTCAAGTTGTTCCATTGTAAGTTGATTTTGACATAAATTAGGAACTTATTTTATTCTTGACATCTCTGATAATACTTTTATAAATTACGTTTTATTTAATTTAAAATGAGCATATGAATATATAAACTTATATAACATTTATAAACAATTTATTATGTACAGGTGTACTGTATATATATAAATTTTATAAAATTAACACATGCACTTCTTAATTTAGTTAACTGAACAAGAAATTTATCAGTAACATCTTTAATTAAAAACAACAACTGAATAATTGTTACTTATTTAAAATATTCATTGAAAACGGGGTAGTTTCGTTAGTCAGACTATTTGTTAATATTGTTTTCCCCCCCTTCACACATTTTATGATAACATCTCACTGCTTTTCAAATTTTCTTTCCAACCTAAGTGAATAATCAGTTTTTTATCTGCATATTATGTAACTGAAGTCCTTGATTTAATTTAGAAATTGCTTCTGATAATTCTTTTGAGGTCCAGAATTTTGATAGTTAGCTTTTGATTGTTTGATGGTTAGTTGTTTTGATAGTATTTTGTAGACACAGGGATGTCTTGATCATCACACTGCATTGAACATGCAAAATAATGTTGGATTTAAACTTAAATTAAAGGATTTTTAATGTTAGTTTTTGGCTGTCATAAAAGCGAGTAGTTATAAGTCGAGAGCTCCCTACATATATATATGTATATATAATTGAAACAAAACAAACAATTAAGTTATATATACTGTTGCAAAAACATATATGCACCCAGAGAAACTGAACCTTGACTATGAAACGTGTCTGCAAATGTAGTTTGGTGGGTTGTATAAATGGCTAAACTTGCAGCACCAATCAGCATTGTGAACTGATACAGCACGCTCCTGAAGTGCGCAGATAGTGGAATGTTAAAGGGCGGGTGTGGCGAGTGACTAGTATTTTTAACTGCGCTGACGGCTTAGATATGCGACCTCATAAGCCTTCTGTCTTCACTCGCAAAATTGCTAAAACGCACTATTATTAAATAAAACCCATCGACAGGAAATTAGCGACGTACAATATGGCCAATCAAAGTGCTTGGTCGAACAGGCGGATTGGTCGAAGCGATATAGTCATTGTCCGTTGTTGGAACGAGTAGCTGAACGAAGGCATAGTCACCCTCCGTAGTGCCTCGGAATGCCCCTTGGCCACCAGTGCGCGAGATAATCACGCAATCAAAAGAGTTGCGAAAGATACAAATATAAAGGTACATGGCATCCTTATGAAATTCAACTTATATAATTAAGAATGCAACTCTTATCAAGATGCGGGGATGCACATGATTAAAAGTCTCTATCTTGGCGAATAGTCACCAACTTGCATAAAGGTGCCAGCGTATTTTTTGTAGAGCATCGTTATGAAATCATTAAAATGCTGGAACATGAAAATACTCTAATTTGATGCTATGGAATAAAGACTTATATCCAATAGTTACAAATTTCCGATGAGCTAACAGTGACATAGTTTAGACGAGGAGTTCAGCATTTTTACCATTAGCTTGTTTCCTGTGGGGTATTATTTTATTTTCCCAACAGTTAATTTTAATTTTAGAAACTGCTTTTCCTTTACATTCTCATTTTCCTACTCACGCCTTTCAGCCAGATGCAAAGTATGGTAGAAACTGTTATTTAAGCTGAGGTGTGAGCTACTTCAGATAGAGCATGCTCTGCCTTTCGACCACGTTGTTGCTACTAGTTAAAGCTTGCTATTTTAAGGTCATGCATATTGATTGCCTGTTAATCTACGTCAGTAATATTAGCTAAGGAGCCAACTACAAGTTAAATATTTCTGTGCATCTTCGGCCTGATTATTCAACTTAGAATCAGTTTAGTTTTATGTTTTCTATTTTTAAGCCATATGTGCTGCCTGTTCTTACGCCCAGGTGGGGCCGTCTGTGAAAATATTGCAGTTAAAATAAAAGGGTATTTTAGCCCTTCTTTTGTTGTTGTTCTGACCCAGTAGAACTTAGCGAATAGTCGTTTTGCAATTCTAGTAGGTTCTAGCATTCAAGTAACCTTAATTTAGCGAACACTATATTCTTTTTTCTTTGGGTATGTGGGGCCATTAAATATTTTTCTTCTAATAAGTTTATTGTTTTTTGGTGCATGTATTTTAAAATTTATGTATTTATGTATGTATCTCGTGCGTTTTTGGTTATAATTATGATTGATGTTTCGTCTGTTTTTAAACCATCGATATCAGGTGATAAGACAGCACTATGGCCATTGGCTTCTGAGGAAATTTCCCAAATTCCTGATATCCCCTCTGCCCCTGATCTTTACTATACCTCTTTGCAATCAGCCTATCTGTGCCAAATCGATAATATTGTTATATAATCGATATTATTATATAATCGATAATATTGTTATATATAATATATAATATAATATCGTTATGTATAATATATAATATAATATTGTTATATATAATATAATATCGTTATGTATAATATATAATATAATATTGTTATATATAATATATAATATAATATTGTTATGTATGATGTATAATATTGTTATGTTTAATATATAATATTGTTATATAATCGATAATATTATTATCTGAAAGGTTTCGGATTTTAAATTACGTCTAAAGGGGCATTTTTTTAATCTTTTGTGTGATAGCTTTATTTATTAAATATCATGTTCTACGTACTCAAACCATAAAATTCAGTTCAACAGCATTATCGCAAAATAATTTTAAAATAAGCATATCTTTAGAATTTCCGATTCAGAGTCTCGTGCGTTGGAGATGATTTTTTTTTTCGAACAGTATTGCCATTGCTCGCTTTGAAATCGTCGAGTTTGTTAATCAAAAATTCGTTAAAGTGTTACAAAACATGAAATCGATAATAAAACAAATTTCAAATTCAAATTAGGACTTCCACATGGCCATATTCTATGGAAGATTATGTTATTCAAATTTTGATGGTTCTATGTACCGTTGTTTTATAACAATGCGAGAAACATACAATACATTCATGCAGATTCTTCATTATTTAATTTCTTTAAATATGATAGAGGGCTCTAATATTTGGTGGCAACAATTTGAAAAGTGATTCCCCGTTTATAGTTTTCAACGCAAAATGCCAAAACGAAATTAATAGTCCTTCAGGGCAAATTGCCCCTTTGGAGTAAAAAAAATCAACTTTACAAAGTCTATGAACGGAGAATATAATATTCAACGAAAAAACGTTGATATGCCATAAGTGTGATATTTCTTCCGACTAACTGAGATTCTTGCGTGTCACTTTTCACTTTTGTGCCATTACTGGCTAGGGTATTGGACCATGGCCAATGATAATACATTGATTAATGGTGTATAGATATAAGTCCTCCGCCCACTTTTGGTCCCGTCTGGTTTTGAGAGTTTAGCATTCTTCTATCTGATTTAAGTAAAGCTCCATTGTTGCCATGTTTACATGTCATCTTATTAGATTTAAAAAACTGATGATCTAAAAGCCGGATATTACAGAAGTTTCGAATTGCTCCGACAATTCGGGATCTCAGGATTTGTATTGTATGTAAATTTGCATAATTTATCAGATTTATGTATTGCCCACAAATGAAAACTTTTTGATTGCACCTTATGAAAATAAATTCTTAAAATGTTAGCTGTTGAATTTTGTTCTTAAATGCGTCGCGAGTTTTTTAAACACTTATGTTGTAGAGATATTAGGTTTTTTAGAAACCGGAGAGATGAAAAATGTGCAACGCCTTCGCCGGGAATCAAACCACGGACCTCTGAAATACCGGCTCAGTGTGCTGACCATTACACCACGAAGGCACGCTAAAAATGTGGGAGATATACCTTATAATGTAATTCACACATTTACCATATGTCAAAATTTATTCTAACTTCTTGGATTATTTTCGCTGGTAGAATTACTGGTAGAGCGTTCATTATTTTGGAGACAACCGCACTTTTCAGATGTAGAACTAAGAATAAATTTAAAAATATTTGTTACATTTTAAAATCCACGGAACAGAACTACCCGTGGCTATTTTAAACTAATATGTTATTTCTTATAACTATTGAATTTAAATTATGCTTATAAACTCAGAGGACACTATTGCAAATAATTTCAACTACGTATCAAATTACCCTTTCTTAGCAAATAGTAATATCTAGCTAATTCATCGCTGTAACTGATTACCATCAACCCAATATGAAACCTCAGAATTATTAATTTTGTAATGATATATATCATTTGTATAAAACAAATATTTCTTTCTCAGAAATGTAATAATAAACACATTTAAGTGGAAAACTAAAACTATGATTGGAAAATCCTTACTATTCTGTGGCTAACAAAGAATAAGAATATCTAAATCTCTCAAAAATTTACTAGAAGCTCAAACTTGTATTACTTTGCAAAATGACTATGCAAATTATTTAAAATTTGTAGTAATAAAATTATATAGTGGAATTATCCATTAATTATTATAGGATGGTACTGGTTTTAATGTGCATAACTTAAATCTGCCTATTTTCTTCTTTTTTTAAGAGTAAATATTTGCTTTCAGTTGTACTTCTATTTCTTTACTCTGTTATCCACAAATTTTCTTTTGCAATTTTAAATTTTATTCAGTTGTTATTTTTGACTATGCCTTTTTATTTAAGGAATCACTAAATCACATTTTGATGAGATAGTGAAGAAAGCTAATTTGCCTTTCTCTGATGCATATTCAATCACTAATGTGCTCCATTTTGATGTTGATGTTTTTAGGCCAGTAAGTTATTATTCTTTATTAAGAACATACTTATTTTGTCATCCTTTAAAATGCATTTGCTAAATTTTTAATGCTTAAGATACCATTACAAAGTATTTTATATATATAATGACATTTTAATATTTGAAATAAATTGCATTAATTAAATTATCAAATATATTCTTTGAAATTAATTTCCTTCATGGCAAAAACTCGACTTTTAATTAAATTTTTTTACAAAAATGCTATCAAGGAAGAATGTAATTAATTTAATATTTAAATGATTGAATTTTATTATCTGTACATATAACAGCATAACTGACATCAATAGATAGTAGAAGACCAAACATCTGCTAATCTAAAACCTACACAACCTGTCTGATGTAAACAGTGCAATTTACAGTTGATGAGATAATAAAACAGGAGAATTTTTTAATTTAAATCATTTTAAGTCTATTTTGGTAAATGTGTGGCACAGATTATGACCATATTACACTTGTCATTGAAACCAAGGGCAGTTGTGGGGCATCTTCTGTATTTAAACTCCAATAGATCCTAAAGCTGGAGAACTGTTTCTTTATGCAAAAGAAATGATATAAAAAATTTAAAAGTGTTTAAAGACCACATTGTGGACTGAATGACAAATATGGATGCACTTAAAAATCTTAATTATTAAATTATTATTTAAAAAGTAATAAAAATTGTAGTTAGAATATACTAATATTTTAAAACAAACTGCTATAAAATAGTTGTGTTAAAACGGTAAAAAAATAAATTTTTCAAATGTAAAAAATGCTTTTTATCCTTATTTTCTTTTATATGTATGTTATTTTGCCCCATAAAAACGTAAGAGTTTTTTCTGTACTTCCTTTAATTTAATTTTATTTACACTGCTCGACATTGAAAATGCAACACCAAGAAGAAGTGGTCAGAAATTTATGCATATTTTAGAGTAGACGTACGTCACTGAGTTATGCGAATGACGTAAAATGCGCAGCTCTCCGACGCATGTGAAGTAAGATATAAGGGAAGGAACGTGAAGAATTGGCAATATTCGTGTCGTTATATCTGCCATACGAATTATCGAAGAAAGTTGGTTTTTGTCCCGGAGGATATGTGTAATAGGAGAGAATGCTAGGCCGCCGTCAACGAAGGCACTTCCAACAGGTAGATGATTTGATGAAGGGTATGGTGATTGGACTGATAAGGGCGGGATCGTCCTTACGTCAAAACGCAACTGACACCCACATGGATGCGAGCAGGGTGCATCGGCTATGGCGAACATGGTTGGAACAAGGGAATGTGGGAAGAAGGAGGGGTGCAGGTGCAGCCAGAGTGACGTCAGCACGCGTGGATCGACGCATCCGCCGACAAGCTGTGGCGGTCCCGAAAGTCACTTGTACCGCGATTCTTCAGCATGTGCAAGATACCCTGGATGTTCCCGTGTCGACGAGAACCATTTTCCGTCGATTGGTTGAACATGGCCTGCACTCACGACGTCCGTTAAGAAGACTGCCATTGACCATACAGCATAGACGCCAACGTTTAGAACGGTGCCAAACTGGAGTGATGTGGATGACAGAATGGCGAAACGTCGTGTTCTTAGATGAGTCATGCTTTTGTTTATCCAGTGACAGTAGCCGCATACGTGTGTGGCGTCGACGTGGAGACAGATCTAATCCGGCAGTAACTGTGGAACGCCCCACCGCGTGGCATTATGGTTTGGGACGCTATTGCCTACGATTCCAGGTCACCTCTAGTTCGTATTCAGGGCACCATGACGGCCCAACGATACTTGGATAATGTACTGCAGCCGGTGGCAATCCCCTACCTTCAGGGGCTGCCTAATGCAATTTTTGAGCAGGATAACGCTCGACCACACAGTGCTCGCATCTGCCAACATGCTCTGCAAGTTATACAGATGCTTTCCTGGGCACCGTACTCTCCTGACCTGTCACCAATCGAACATATGTGGGATGTGATTGGACACCGTTTGCAGACTCTGCCCCTGCCTCGTTCAGAAGACGAACTGTGGCCAATGGTTGAAAGGGAATGGAGAGCCATCCCTCAGGACACCATCCGCACTCTTATTGACACTATGCCTAGACGTGTTTCTTTGTGCATCGCTGTCCGCGGTGGTCCTACATAATACTGAGCCGACGCCGTTCTCGCTCTGTATTCTGATTATCATTTTGAAATAAAGATCACTTATTGCTGCTTGCTGTCTCTTTCCCAAATTTCATCACTTTCTGACCACTCCTTCTTGGTGTTGCATTTTCAATGTGGAGCAGTGTAGATATAAGTTGTAGAATATGGATTTTAA
Source organism: Stegodyphus mimosarum (assembly GCA_000611955.2). Classification (NCBI taxonomy): domain Eukaryota; kingdom Metazoa; phylum Arthropoda; class Arachnida; order Araneae; family Eresidae; genus Stegodyphus; species Stegodyphus mimosarum. The sequence goes on along the minus strand of KK119923.1, from coordinate 77,528 downwards.
ATACTATGGCAAATAGATTGGCAGCAGTTCCCTTTGTTTGCACAGTTAAAACAACACTTACTTTTGGGCATTAAATTTATATTAGCATTGTTAAGTGCTTATATATTTACATAATTTTCTTGGCGTAATTTCGGGATCTTTTTTTGATGAAAAGGTAAAAGTTACTTATCGGATGTATGTTGGTGGCTTTCGGGACATTTGTTTTTAAATATTGCCGAACTATCGATGTTTATCGTTAGTCGGCAAACATTATCAACATATGAAATAAGACATAATAATTTAAAATACGAATTTTAGCTATTAAACAAGAATTACATGGCACATTAAAATGACTTAAATGCTTACATTCGTCTTCTAATCTTTCTGTAATTTTTTGGCTCTGTTCTTCTTTCCAAATACAATAATTTTATTTAAAACAACATCAAAGAATTAAGAAGATTTGACATCGCGCAAACATTGTCTGTCTACCAAACGCATCTCGTTGTTGCTCCTTTTAGAGACTTTGCGCCAAAATTCTGTTTTCCTGCAGAAATTTTTGCCACAGTTTCTTCCATGCTGGGAAATTCCACTAACGCATACTTTAAATCAGTTTAAGGCAAAAAATATCACCATTTGTTTGTAAAAACCGTTGGAACGCGGATGAAAACAAAAAGAACCCATATGAAAATGGTGTTGTTTGAGTGAAGGATTGTTATAAGCATGGTTGCCTGTAGATTGGTTTTGCGCATGGTTGCCAGAGTTTGGCAAATTCTGATAATTTGCCGATTTCTTCTAAGATTTTTGCGATAACATGTAAGTTCCGATTATTAAATAGGAAGAATTTTCTCCTGATTTCTCCAATCAACTAAACCATCTTCACAATAATAAAAAAATTCCCTAAATTAGATTATACTAAATTAAAACTGAATAATGAAGGCAAATGAATAAAACGTTAATATAATACAAAATCATTCAAAGTGAGGTTCTTATTCTTAACCCATTTGAAAAATCTAAGCACTTGTAATTATTAGTAATTTGCAAAGTGTTCTATATAAAGTAAAATTTATTTATGTAATTTAGAACTTCAAAATTTTCAGGGGTTTTGTGAATACATGGATAATGTACCCAATGTCAAGTCAAGTGACTCAGCAACGAATATCAGACAATCTCGATGGACACCTGTTCTTAAAAATATCATACTTGTAAGTCCTTCGAACACATAAATATTTTTGTTTTAATGCTTTATATTTAAATCATAAAATATACCCAGCATTGTGTATTGCCTGCAGTTAAAAATGTAATGGGTGGTACACAACAAAAATAATTCGTGAATATTATCCGCTAATGTTCCTTTATGGAAAAAAGAGGAAAAAATCTTTTTCTCGTTATTTTGCTAATAAATTAATTTATTAGAAAAATATTAAAATTATTAGAAATTATATTAATTTATTAGAAAAATAAGAAATATTAGTTACCTGAATGTAAAAAGTTTGGGAAAAGGCATAAAGCTAAATATCTTTTCCTAAATTTGATGATGTTAATACATTGGTGAAATAAATTAAGAGAATTTGCATATTTTATCGAATTGCAGGAAAAGAACTGAACCGAAGGCAAAATCACTGCTTCTAGATAAAAAAGCAAATCTTGTACGGTAAATACGTAAGCGTACATGTGTGTGTAGGCGGAGCCAGCGGGAAAACAGGTTTTATAAGCGCGTGGAGGGTAAGACGAATTGCATTCGCAAGTCCATCTCGGCGAATTTCTTGGTGTTATCTTGCTTCAATCGGTTAAATTCACATCGAAACAGTAAAAATGAGTAACCACCAAAGTTTAGATGATGGAATGAGGTGGCGAATTGTGGAGAGGCTAAAGGCAGGTCAGTTGCAAGTCCAGATATGCAGAGAGTTTAATTTAACGCCCAGCGTCTTCGTGTGTAACCTATGGAAACAGTTCCAGGATACTGGATCCATCGAGAGAAAGCCTGGGCAAGGTCGTCCAAGAGCCACGACGGCCAGAGAAGATCGCTATTTGTCCATTTTAGCGAGGCGTAGCATAAGGTCTATAGCTTTTCAGCTCTCTCGAGACCTGTATGCAGCCAAAGGAGCCCGTGTAACAAGGGTGACTGTTTCCAAAAGACTGAATGAGAGAAGGCTGTTTGCCAGAAGACCGGCTGTTTGCGTCCCGCTCACGTCTACGGATAGGAGAGTCCGATTAGCATGGTGCAGGCAGCATAGTGATTGGAGTAGGGAGCAACGGGCTGCCGTTCTGTTCACCGACGAGTCCCGTTTTAGTCTAAACACAGATTCTGGCCATACTTTCATATGGAGAGAGCTAAGGACCCGCTACCTACCCTCCAGTGTCCGCGAAGTCAACAATTATGGCGGTGGCGGTGTAATGATCTGGACAGGCATCATGTTGGATGGCTGCACACCTCTCCACGTCTTTGACAGAGGCTCTGTGATTGGTGTGAGCTGTAGGGATGAGGTCTTGGAGCCCTATGTTCGCCTTTTCCGGGGTGCAGTGGACCCCGAGTTCATCTTACAGGACGATAGCGAGAGGCCACATAGAACTCTTCTGGTCGACGAATTTCTCGAGAGTGAGGATATTCGCCAGATGGATTGGCCAGCCAGGTCTGTAGACCTCAACCGTATAGAGCATGTCTGGGACGCTCTGGGGAGGGCAATTGCAACTCGCAACCTCCCTCCGAGAACCACCCAGGAACTGAAAACAGCGTTGCTGAATGAGTGGGACCAATTGCCACAGGCACTGATAAACTGCCTTATTTCCAGTATGACATCACGCTACGAGGCCTGTATGGCTGTAAGAGGGGACCATACCCCTGATTAACCCATTTCTTTTATGTCTTCTGCAACCTCTGTTTCAGACCTTCAGACTCATATTTTGCTTACATGGCACGCTACAGAGTCAACAACAGAAAACAGTAAGTTTTTGGTACAAAGAGCTTCTTGGATAATAATATGATATTTAAAAACTTCTCTTCCCAAATCATTTTCAAGCATCGTCGCAAATCTTTTTATCCTGCTAAACCATGCAAGGCACTCCATCTGTGCAAATACTATCTGAATTTGTTCACTTTACTTTGTTAAATTCAATTACATTTTTAAGTTCATTAAAAATGTTCTTACCAGTAGTTAAAACTAGTTGGTGCAGATCAAGAAGTTCATCATAGTATCAAAATTATCATTCGTACACAGATATTTTTAAATGCACACTGTTTGTGATGTCGCAGCTTTCATTCAAAGTTAATGAAAAGTATTTGCGGTACTGTAGTCCAGAGACACTTTGTGTGCCAACATCCTGGCCCAGGTCATCCACACGATGCATGACGGTATTTCTAGACAAAGCTATTATATCAACCATATTTTTAGCTTCTATATCACTGACATTTGGGCAAATAGTAAAATGCTAATTTTTATTATCTCCTCTCCATTAGAATAGTGTTTTTTTATCCCAAAGGGCGTTGGCCCAAAAGAGCTATTAATTTATTTTGCTTGAATCACTATAAACGGCGTATCACTTTTCAAATTGTTGCCACCCAATATTATCGCCCTGTGTTATATTTAAAGAAATTAAATAATGAAGAATCTGCATAAATATATGTATGTTTCTCGCATTGTGATAAAACAACGGTACCTAGAGCCATCAAATTTTGAATAACGTAATCTTCCACCGAATATGGGAATTTCGAAACCCTAATTTGGAATTCGTTTTATTGTCGATTTCATATCTTGTAACACTTTAACGAATTCTTGATTAAGAAACTCAACGATTTCAAAGCGAGGAATGACAACACTGTATAAGAAAAAAAAAGTATCTCCAGCACACGAGACTGTGTATCGGACATTCTAAAGATATGCTCATTTTAAAATTCTTTCGCGATACTGCTGTTGAGTTTAACTTTATGGTTTAAGTGCGAAGAACATGATATTTAATAAATAAAGGTAACACACAAAACATTAAAAAAAGTCCCGTTGGGCGTAATGTAAAATCTGAAAGTTTTCAGATTTTGTTTTCTTTTTTTGTACAGCCTAACAACAGATGTGCAGACGTACTTTTTTTGTACAGGCTAACAACAGGCTTCATAAGAACACTTCTTCATTTCTCTTCTGAACAAAGATTGTTGGACGGTTAAAGATTTCTCTTTTAATTGATAAATTCCGTTCGCAAGTGTGATACGACAGGATATTTGTTGTTGAAATCATTGTGCAATTATATGAAATATCGGTCCAGGTTAAATATTTTCGGCAGTGCTGCACCAGTTCCACATATCAAACAACAGCCTTGGAAGTAATTTGGTGTGTAAACAAAAATTGTTCTTCCCAGACAGTTTTAAAATCATGAATTGCAATATCCTTTTCATAATTTCTTTTCACTATCGAAAGTTTACTCATGGACATAGTGAAAATAAAATTTTTAAGCAATTATGTTCGTCACCAAAATCTAAAAACAGTTTAACGTGTTGCTTGGTAGGTTAAAATCACCTGAGCCAGACAACCACAATTGTGGCACTCACTCTATCTTGAGAATGGGCAACCATAGCAAGACACAAAGGTGCCAAAGCAAGACCGCTGGACTCGTTCCATGACCATGCTGTCTTACCGCATCACTGTACTGATGCAACTTTCCAGTACTGTTGTATTCAGTAACGTATGAGTAACGTATGAGTAGGGTTTGTATGGATTTTGGCAAAGATCCTGAAGGCGACATTATTATTTTTAAAATTTTTAAAATTTTTCAGTAAGTTTTCGTGTGCCACTGTTAAAACTCCACCGTGCCACAGATTAACCATCCACGTACTAAACATACAGTTATAGTGTTTTAGGAAAAAATGATATGCCATTACATTCACTGATCCAAAAATTTTCAGTGCTACCATTTTCTAATCAATAGACCTTCATACGGGCACCCTTGGTAACTTTTACTGCGTTAAGTCTATTGAGAAATTCGTCCCTGCATTGTGGATTATGCTTATTATAACTGACTGTAGAACCTCTCGGATTTGCATATCAGTGCTATCAGGTTGTTAATTCTTATTCTCAAAATAATATACCCGTGCAATAAACTTTTATACCAACTGGAATATCACATTTGGCTGCATTGATTCCAATTAGCAGAAAATATGCAGTGAAGGCATATCCAAAATAACTGTTTTCTTGCTGAAGAAATGAATGAGTCAACGGCACAGTTAAATGCAAAGATCGCATGGCTGAATGTATTTCCTAGTAGGGATTCTAATGGGGTTTACTCAGCACTGTAATACACTGCGGAAAAAAAAAAAAAAGACAGTTCTATTTCTCGCGTTCTACTGGGCCGACTGACGAAATTCAACTTGCGTTTCTCATGGCTCAAAAGCGCTAGATAGGATATATATTAGAGTTATATATACCATTATTATAACATAGGTATTTCGACACAAAATCGGACTTTTTCTAAAATAACATACCAATTTTCTACATATTTCGATTCTACGACTCAAATTATGCCAAACTGCCAAGTTTTCGCACGAGTAGTTTTTAAAATATTAACTTTCAAAATTTTAGCTCCTCAATATTAATTGAATTTGGTATATATTTATTAATATCTCTTTTTTCACTAAACTTACTTGATTCTTAGTTTGACATTTCGAAATTTCGGTTCATTCCAAACAAAATTCGCCAATTTTGTAGGATTTATTTTTAAAATTTGTATTTTTAAATAGTTTTTATATATTTTTCGAAAAAACTTTTGAATTATAACCTATAAAATTTTTGACATCATCTTAACGTAGATGTATTTCTAGGCACATCTACAAAAAATACAGTTTTTTATTCAAAATTTTCTATGATATACATGAATTTACATATTGGAGGGTTTTGAAATTTGGCATCTTTTTTTTTTTTTGAGCGATTGTAATGCCAAATGTGGTTTATGGATTTTGTTACAGTGAATTAATTGCCACAGCTATTTTTAACCTTACATTTCAAATTAATTTTTACGGAGAATTAATTATATGGAATTTCGCCCCTTAATGATGCGTAATAAATATTTTTTAATACGATATGAAAATCTAAACTTTTTTTAAAATTATGGATGAATTTGTTCAGATTTTTAATTTTTTTTTAAATTTCTTTCTTTTTAGTCCAAAGCTATTTGAATCCCGAAGGACTATTACTTTCGTTTTGGCATTTTGCGTCGTTTCACTTTTCAATTTACTGCTTATTTTTCTTATTTATTTATTTATTTATTTTGACGTAGCTTTCTCTTCAAAAATCGCCTGCGTTGCATGGGAAAGTAAAAAGGAATTTTAATTACAATTCTAAATAAATAGCCAAATAAATGTGAAATTCGTAACAATATTCTCTAACACTTTAACGAATTTTTCATTAACAAACTCAAAGATTTCAAAGCCAGCAATATCAACGTTGTACAGAAAACCATTTTTATCTCCAGCGCGTGAGAATGTGTACCGAAATTTCTAAAGATATGCTCAATTTAAAATTATTTTGCGATATTGCTGTTGAACTGAATTTTATGATTTAAGTGCGAAGAACATGGTATTTAATAAATAAATGTAACACACAAAAGGTTAAATAAACGCCCCTTTGGATGTAATTAAAATCTGAAACTTTCAGATTTTTTTTATTTCTTTTTTTAAAAATATTTGTAATAGTAAAATTTTACATTTGCCGTGTTATCGTCTGCTAGTTTATTTTAACTGCATTTACATCGAATTGTCTAAAACTGAGAACTTTCGTTTGATGTTTTATGAACTGTTTTATTTCTTTGTCATTTAGCAAAAAATCTTGTAATTAAAATATTTATCCTTTGGCTTTTATTTAACTTTATTTATAGTTTAAATGCCTAGAAAATGGAAAGCTGTCTTCAGCTGAAGCGCAACTGATATAATTGATATTTTAAAAAAATTGACAAGAATGCAAAATTTATGGAAGTGTAACAATCGAAAAAACTTTTCTTGTCCGACCACTGAAAATAAATGTAGAAGAAAAGAAGAAAATTGTGGAGAAAAGTAAGCAAAAATTTGAAGAATAATTTGGCTGTCAGAAATACTAAAATGTTTCGAAAAGTTGGATGCTTTTGAATATACTTTCAGAATACTTCAAGGAATTTGGGTGTTCAGAGAGAAAACACTTGGACGCGTAACATCAGCAAATACCATCAATTGAGCTTGTGCTGACGGAAAAGACGAAAACGATATCATTGCAGATAAACGCGAAGAGCGACTGGTTTTCGACTATATGGTTGGTATAAATTTAAATTACGTCATAGAACATCATATCGAATCATAAACGGAAAATCCCATGATTTGTCAGTCGAATTGTTTGAAGATTCAGGAATTTATTCAGTGATGTATATAGATGTCATCTACGAATGAACGGGATGCCAGCTCATTTGCCGGGATACGTACCCTGGAGTGTTCAGCGACTTTGCCGTTCGACCGTTTGGGGGCCCTTATGAAATGGAAGGCGGTAACTTTTATTTGAAATGAATGTCAGAAATACCAAGATGTTTCAAAAAGCTGGGTGCTTTTTAATGTATTTGCAGAATGCTTGAAGAAAAAGAGCAAGCCATTAAGAAGAAAAATAAATTTTTGCATAAAATTTAGTATTTTTTTTCAATTTAAAACTTTTTAAATCTTATGATATTTGATTCTTGCGATTTCAAGAATAAAATATTTGACTAAAATATGAATAGCATTTTAATGGAGCAATGGGCACAATCATAAAACTGTTTAAAGCAATGTATGAATATCATCCTAAGTTAAAATGGCGGTTATATTTATTTATTTATTATTCCGCCTACTTCACCTCTCAATGGACACTACGCGTCAGTCATGTTATCCTGATCGTTGCACCAGCAACCTGAGTCTGTTATATATCTCTCTTATTTATATATTTTTTCTGAACAGCCCATTGAAAGGCTTGTCAACTGTGCTTTACTGTATTTTCTCTTTTAATATATGCAGTTTTCAAACGCATAGTAGTCTGGGTCACAAAGCAATGCTTTCGAAAGAAACGCAATTCAAATAAATAAAACCAAATTCTGGAAAATTTTTATATTAATAAATATATTTAAAATGCGCAGTACGAATGAATATATAGAAAATTTTAAAACAATTATCTGAAGAGAGAATGCAGCATAAACAATTAAAATAAAATTCTGAGAATTTAAACATGACCTAAAATAATAACTATGACTAAAAAATATACTATAAAGAAAACTATTTGAAAAAAATAAACGATGCACCTTTTATTTAAACTACGCAGTTTGAGTAGACAGAAAGTAAATGTATGAGTAAACAGAAAATTTTGAAACAGTTCTTTGAAA
>KK119923.1:58195-68720 GCA_000611955.2 Stegodyphus mimosarum | reverse complement strand
TTTTTTTTTTTTTTTTTTTTTTTTTTTTTTACCGCAGTGTACATGCAAAGGTTTATTGACGAAAGGAACAATTAAAAAAATTAAATCAATGAATATCATGACGTGATCTTTTTGTTTTTCTGAAACACATTTTTTTTTTTAATTTTACATTTTCCATAGCTATATTCAGCTATATATAACTTAATGAGCATTTACATAATGTGAATATAAGTAGCTAAAACATGAATCAAATCATGCTGTCGTGTAATGAATGTGCAGCTAAAAGAAAAGTTAATCTATATTTGAATCAGTAACTTTCTTAAATATTTCATATCTACTTAATAAGTATAGTATTTTTAAGGAGCTATGTAATTTGTGTAAATAATGATAATTTGTGTAAGCATTTTGTGTAAATGAACCCATCAGGTTAAATATCGCATAGATTAAATTTTTCATTGCAGAGAATTAAAGTGATTATTTTTTATGTAAAATAAAAAGGAGTTTACTATAGATTACTCATTAGTTCATCAAAATGCATCAAAACTAAATGATTCTATACAAGGTACGTAATATATGGTGTCAGAAATATCTTTTAGTAATTATAATAATGCTGCATTTATTTCTTTCAAATTACTCAGTTTCATAAGAATTTACTGAATGATTAAATTTGAAACATAAATACCTTATCGTTTGCTGAATGTGAATTTTGAAAACTAAGTATGAAGCCATATAGGAGATGAACTGAAGACTATATGTTTTACGCAGTGACAACCCTTGAGGCATTCATGGTAAGATAACATAACGTAATGGTTTAAAAATTTTGCACATTCCACTAAGGATATTTCTAACATCAAATTTGTAAATATTTTTTAAAATATACCATTTACACATGCTTGACTGTTTTTGTTGAATGCTAGTGGTAGAAGTAATGTTAGATTTAATTTCAATTCCTTATTTTTATGATACTGATCTGAATTTTTATATCAAGATAAATATAAATCAAAATGATTTTAATATATTACATGTGCATAAATTGACATTTTTGATTTTATAAATTTTCAGCGCTGCATAGATGGTACACTAAATGAGGAATTATACCCATATGTTGGCATTTACGAACGTGAAACTTTGGTGTCAAGTAAAAGGTAAATATATGAATAGTGAATATTCATTTATTACTAACATGAAAGGTAAGAGGATAATATATTTGTGGAAGTGTAATGTGGCTCAAAAGTTTTGAAAAGACTCTGCTAAGGATATTTCTCACATCAGATCTGTAGATGTACATTAAACAGAAATAAACTAAAACACAAAACATTTATACATGCTTGACTTCTTAAAGTACTGTTTGTATATGCATGATTCTGAATTACTTTCAAGTCCAGCTTTGGATTTATGGAAAATCTCCTTGAAGATGCAAATATGATGCAATTTTCATAGTAGTAAAATATAAGTAAATGAAAAACACTATGTAATTTCTAAAAATAAAATTAGTACAGAATAAATCTCTCAATACCCTGCAGAATTATTCAAAGTAAAATGATTATTTTATTAATCTGTAATCAGTTTGGAACAATTCACTTGCTAGAATAAAATATTTTATACTTTCTTGGAATAATTCGTGAAATTTGATAAATTGTTCCATAACTTGACGCAAATGCTTTATAAGGGATTTCTCCCGTCTTCTTCGCTTGCCTTCGTGGTGTAGTGGTCAGCACACTCGACGCGTAACCGAGAGGTCCCTGGTTTGATTCTCGGCGAAGGCGTTGCTCATTTTTCATCTCTCCTGCTTCTAAATAACCTAATGTCTCTACAGCTTTAAAAACAAATTTAAGTAGAATAATAGTTTTAACATTATGAGGTATTTTTTCCCTCCTTTCCGCATGCCTTCGTAGTGTAATTGGAAGCATACTTGGTGCGTATTCGAAAGGTACGGAGTTCGGAGTCCCGGTGATTGCAATGTATGTTTTTCAAGTCTAATGCTTAAAAAACCTAACGACTGTACAAGTGGCGCTCGAAAGAAAAGGTGGTGGATCATAATTCGTCCACCCCCTTTTATTTAGCGATTGGGCCCCCTAATCCCCAGTCGCCCTTTAAAAGGGGGAGTATATAAGATATTTTCTCCCTCCTTTCCGCATGCCGTAGGGGTATAAATGAAGTATACTCGACGCGTGTTGGAACGGTACAAGTTTCAAGTCGCTGCAAGGCGTTGCACATTTTTCACGTGTCCAGAATCAAAATTTCTAATGACTCTATAACATACCAGTGGAACTTCCTCAGTCTTTGTGTAAGTTTTGTAAAATTAATAATATATGTTATTAACCCTCCTATACTTACACTGCTTTTAATAGATACATCCCATTTATGCATAGTTTTTGAATCCTTAAAGTGGCAGACTAGTGCCCTCTTATTTAGTGAATGTCGTTACATAATAAACAAAAGTTCTTGGTTCTGCTAATGGGCGATTCGACTGTATTATAATTTTATTTAAAATAGCAAGTTCTGTTCTAAAAAATTGTGTGATAATTAAGAAATATAAATAAATTGACCTCTCTGATAGGCTTCTAGCATATAACTTTTTCAAAAGGTCACTCTTCCACTGTTAACAACCCTGTATCATTTTGTGAAGATGTTCTTAGCTGATTTAAGGCACTAATATCCCAGCTAACCATAATATGCATTAGGCTTTTCTTATATATCTTCATATTTTACTAAGCAAACCATCACTACTACTTTTTGAGCACTAGTGGTGTAAACTTTTGCACTAAAACCTCTTTGAGTTAGTCTTTTCAATATAGGGTTTTATTTTTGTGCTATACATTTGCATGATGATACAGATATATCTCAAACACTTCTCATTTCACACTTTTCTAAAGTATAAAATGTATTTCACATGAAATACATATTCTTATGCATTTTGTTCAAAATACATTTTAAATTACTTTCACCAGCTCTATATAAGTTGTAACATATAATTAAAGGAAAAGTGTAGTAAAAGTGTAGTTTAATTTTCATACAATTGCTAAATTTATAATTGCATTCTATAACATGCGTCATAGCTGGTTATCACATTTAGGACGGTAAACATTTCTTCTTATGTACACTTTCAAGACATCTAATTTTATATTTTGCTTATCCCATAAATGTGTACATTTAAATAAGTTCTTCATAATAGCAGTTGCTTAAGTTAATTAAAATTAATTAGTTGTATACTTTTTTTAAATCATGGTGTTTATCTCTTATTTATTATTTACTTGGCTGTTGAAATTTAATTTTTAACCCTCTTTGTAAATTAACACACATCTGTTGTTACATATAATTTTCAGAAGAAGTTTTTCCCGCTTTTTTAGATCTCGTTACTGGTGTGCAGACAAAAAATATGAACACATGTCGCGTTTAATTGTGTTTATTGCTGGTGGAGTGACATATTCTGAAATGAGATGTGCTTATGAAGTAATGGCAGAACATACAGGTTGGGAAATTATTGTAGGTATGTATTTTTAATAAGGTAAATACTTTAAATTGCCTGATATTTGGAGACATTTTTTGCGCAGAAAATTCAGTTATGTCAGTTACTGCAAGAAATGCTTTTAGCTTTTCATATTTATGACATATTAGATGCACCGCATAGCAGAAAAATACAACCAACGTAAACAAATGAATTGCAATTATATGAGATTTAGTTGGTAAATGTGTAACAAATGTTGAGTACATCCTTCTTTTTTTCCTTTATCTTGTTTTAGGAAATTTATAGCGAGACTGTTGCAATACAAAAAATTCCAAAATAAATAAACCTGAGTAAATATTCAGTGACTTTGAGTCATTGCTTTTTTAATCTGCTTTTCTATTTTTTATTGCATTACTAATGCAATGCAATAAAACTATGCATCATCTGAAAAGAAAATTTTATCTTATGTTTTCAAATGAATTCGGTTTTACTCTCAAACCAATAACAAACCAGTAATGGTAAAAACATTTTACCGTTACTGGTTTATAAATAAATGTATAAAAATGACTTACGACTTTTGAAGGTACACCAGCGGCCGAGCGGTAAAATCGCTAAACACTTGTAGTTCGGTCCTATGTTTTAATCCCGCGAACGGGCTGGCGTTTCGTGGTTTGCCCCATATGCAACGTGTATATCCGTCAGTTTTCCCTAAAACGTCCTCCATGAAGGCATCTCTCCCCTTAAGCAGACAACCCTCGAGGCTTTGCCGTAATTACGTAAACCTAACCAATCAACTTTTGAAGCATCCATATATATGGCATATTAGCTCAAAATATTTTCCCTCTGAATACCCTTTTAAAAAATTGCTCATCTAACATACATTGCCTATCATTTTAAGAATCAGTTATAATAATTTATCACTTATTTTTTAATTTTCAGATCGAACATTATTTACTCAGTTTTCAGTAATTAATGAAATATTATTTACTTCACAACGTGGTATTTAAACCATTTAAGTATATTTCTTGCAAATTATACCTTCATGTACGTATCTTCAAACTCGTATGTGCGCAGTTTATTTTATACAGCAGCCTTTTTATTGTTCCTTAGAAAGAATTAAAAATATAGGGTCCTCTTTTTGTGACTTATTTATATTTGGATAAACAGGATAATAGCACGGCTGATTAATTTCTTTATATATACGAAGTCCGAGATCCGAAATTGTCGGAACTTCGGCGGCCATCTATATTTTTGGTCATCAGTTTAAATCTATTAAGAAGACATGTAGAAATTATGAAATTAAAAATATGAAAGAGTTCTTTATGAAATAATGAAGCATTTATGACTTAGAGAATCAAATTAAAAAAAAGAAGCTCAATATTGATTTATTTGTTTTATTAAACTTTTCTTTTAGCATAAAATGTTTCGATTTTTTTGTGCTACATTCTCTTTCATTTTATACAGATTCTTGTTCAGTTAGAAAGTTCCGTCGTACAAGTTCTGTAAATTCCCACTAAACTGTCAGTCATAAACTTTTCGTCCTCAAAAATCTCTTTATCATTTTCGGCAGTGATGTTTTCTGGATTTAAAACCATACTACAGATTTTGTCATCCATAAGTTGATTGCTGATTGGGGCATTTTCATCAAAATGGAAAATTCTGTAATATCATATTTATTTATTGCCATTCTCCTCATTTCTTCAAAAATTGGAAAATTTTGCCTATTACAGCGTTCAAAATATACGCTGAAATTGCTGTTTTGCTTAAATTTTGAAATCACACTTTCTTAAGACCAGGTTGCACCAGTAATGTTTTCATGCGCCAAGGCCACTGCAGAACGCAAGTACCAATTATGATTTTATTTTGCAAATCATGTTATAACTTCAGAATACGAAAGTCTTTTCGACGTAATCAAAAGTTCGAACTTTAATTCTGATAAGATAACTGCCATAATAATAGCCTGCAAAAAATAGTACGCTGGATCAAATTAGTTAAGGAAGAACGCAGCTTTTTATATTAATTGAACTTAATGTCTTTTAAGTCTAATTCTTTCTCTCTTCCCACTGTTGTGCCAATAAAAAACTAGTATTAGCTTCAAATATATCTTTGGGGCTTCACTTAAATAATAAATGAGTTCCAAGGATATATTTGTTAATATTTGCTCAAAGACACATTTGTTAATATTTTCCCAAAGATATAGTTGTAAATAAGAGGAAGTTAGATAAGCAGTATTAACCATCTTCTCCAACCACTCAAAAGCCCAGAGCATTGGGGTGCCTAGAGCGAAACCGTCAATCAGTTTAAATTTGGACGATCCACTCCGGAACTGATTCAAAGAACCGATTCACTTTATTGAACGAATAATCAGCGATCCAGGAAAAACAAAATGGTAATCCTGTAACAGTTCCCGAAGAGCTCTTGTTTATAAGCCTGCCACAAAATTTGATTCCTCTTATGTAAAAACTAACATTTTTTCCTTTATTATTTACCGGAAACGTCTGTGATCTTTTTTATATGTGTATATGTGTGTGTTATGTATGTATATACGTGTGCTTTTGGTTTGCTTATGTTCCCTCTAGTATTTAAAAAACAAAACATTAAATAAATCGACGCATCTCAGCAAAACTGTCCCCCCTTTTTCTGCAAAACACCCCATTGGGCGAATGTAAAATTTGAAAGCTTTCAGATTTTTTTTTTAATTATTATTATTTCTTACTTCGTAAAACTTAAATTTTTTGTTAACAAACTTAATGTGTAACAAATATTGTGAGAGCTGCTGAAACGCCTCTTCATACGATTTGACAGCGAGCAGTGGCAACACTCGATCTAGATCTTCCTTTGCCATTTGGCCTCAACTACATAGAGTTTTAGCCAATATTTTTTTTGTTGTTGTGGGCCGATATCTGTTAGTAAAAAAAATAAGATATACCCTGCTTAAAAAAAAAAAAGTGAAAGGTTTCAAATTTTAAATTACGTTCAAAGGGGCGTTTTTGGAACATTTTGTGTGTTTCCTTTATTTATTAAATAGCATGTTCTTCGCACTTAAACCATAAACTTCAGTTCAAGAGCAATATCGCCAAGTAATTTTAAAATGAGCAAATCTTTAGAATTTGCGATACACAGTCTCAAGTGCTCGAGATAAAAATGTTTTCTCTGTACAACATTGCCACTGCTCTCTTTGAAATTCTTGAGTTTGTCAATCAAAAATTCGTTTAAGTTTACAAAACATGAAATCTTAGCTAATATTATAAATCACACCTTAAATACTTAACCGATCATCATGAAATTTTCAAGAAATATTTTTAATATAGTATTAGAAAAGATTATAGGCTATAAAATGTAACTTATCTGTTGAAACTTAAATTATATTATAGATTTTATAGCTTAAAATGATTGTCGTTGTATAAACATTAAATGTTGAAAGTTTCATAACGATAAGTTAAAAGATGTAAAAGTTTGTCTGCGCGCGCAGGTGCGTGGCTTAAACCACGCAAAGATTTTGTAGCCTATAACCTTTTCTAATATATAAAAAATATTTCTTGAAAATTTCATGATGATCGGTTAAGTAATTAAGGCGTGAAAACGTAACATTTATTAATTAAGCACTAATTAAAGCGTTTATTAATTTTCATTAATTTAATTTGATTTATTATTTAAAATCCTTCAGGATTTCCGGCTTTTGTCTCTTCTTTCACAAACATGTTTCAGTCATTAGGAAATATACATAGCAGTTTTACTAGATTTCGTGGCGATACATGTATTTTTAAAATTCACGCGGAGTTGAAATGTATTTAAAGACAATTTAATGTTTTATAGTTTTTTTTTTTTTTTCGTTTTCGAAATGCCTCGCAAACGTAAATCGAACACGTCTATTAATTCATCTCGGTCCCGGGCAGCAAAAATTGCTCGATCCCAAGAATCCTCCATACATGCACAATTAAGAAGACAAGAACAAGCAAGGCGATAATCTGTTTTAAGAATTGAGGAAACAACTTCTCAAAGACAAGAAAGATTACAGGCCCCTCAAGCCTGTATGAGAGCAGATGAGACGCCTCTCCAAGCACAAAACCGCTTAACAGAACAACTTAAACGACAGCTGATTTGAGAGCTGTTGAAACGCCTCTTCAAATACAAATTGGTTTAGAAGAACGAGCTAAACGTCAAGCTGCTTTCAGAGCTGCTGAAACACCTCTCAAAACTCGGATCCGCTTCAAAGAACAAGCTGAACATCAAACGGCTTTGAGAATTATTGAAACGCCTCTTCAAACACAGATTCGCTTGGAAGAACTGTCAGGACTGAGTGTTCTGTGCACACTTTTGGCGAACATATTCGTGAAGTTGTTAAAGTCCTGATCTTGAGCAGGGAGCTGAATGCAGCTATGTTCAGTGGAAGTGGTAGAATAACTGCACGCAAGGAGGGTTTTTAAAATGACCCTTTTAATAAACGACTATTTACAGCCACTTCCCAACTCGGAAGGGATAACAGAAAATAATGACCGCACTTGGGTCTAAACTGAACAATCAAATAATTTAAAATAAAGTGAGTAGAAATTAAGTAGTCGTTGCTCACAGAGCTATAAACGCGAGGTTGGCCTCTGTGCTAAACTATCAATGGTGCGTAGCAAGATTTAGCAAATACTACGCACTTAGATTACTTCAATAAGTAATAGAGTAACAGCGCTAAGGCTTAGAATTTAAATACTAGCTGGTCAGGTGGACGTCGAACAGAGCCGCAGTGATCTGAGACTAAAAGTTCTCTCACACCGAGAAGTTCCTTGCTAACTTTTTAAATGCAAACTTGGCTCCACTTCAAATTAGCATAAAGCTGAAAGGCGCGCTCACTCTAACGGGAGGTTGAAATAAGAACTTACAGGAAAGAGAAAATTAACATGAAACTTTGTTAGTTTAAACTAAAACCTTACAGAACAAGCCCAACAACAGGCAGTTATTAGAGCGAGAAATACTTCAGAACAATTGCAGGCGAGAAGAATCGTTCATGCAGAAATGCAAATCAAACACCGGCGAAATTTCATCCATAACAATTGGTCTGTATTTAGTGATTCTGGACTTCAATACGATCCTTCAATTGATTACCATAATCATCCATTAATTGTTATAAATTCGATGAGTAAAAAATGCCAGTTTTGCGATACATTAAAATGGAAAGATGAAACTGCAGGAATGTGCTCTTCGAGTGGTAAAGTTTCTCTTTACTTGGTGAACCAGAAGAGCCGCTGAAAACTCTATATTTATATGATACAGATGAATCAAAGCTTTTTTTAAGTAAAGTCAGAGAGTACAACTCTTGCTTCCTAATGACATCTTTCGGAGTAGACAGAGAGATAAGAATACTCGGGTTTCATCAAATTTTACCGTACAAGGCCATATATATCATCGAATTGGTTCACTTTTTCCAACAGATAATGAAACGCATAAATTTTTCCAAGCTTATTTTATGAAAAAAGATGAAAATGAAGTAAGCCGTCGTTCTCAGTATATTCATGAAGTCGAAAGAGATATAGTATTGAAAATTCAAAGAATGTTTCATGACCACAACGTTTTGATAAATAACATCAAAACTGCAATAGAAAACTGGCCTCAAGACGATTATAAAGTCGTCATTCATGCTGGTCGAACTCCACGTGGAGAACATGAGAGCCGCTATTAATGAAGTAATGAAGTTGCTGTCTTGGTTGGTCCATGCTCTCCACGAGATATAGTGTTAAGAGCACATGATAATACACTGACACGCATAGCAGATACTCATAAATTTTACGATGCTTTGCAGTACCCATTAATGTTCATTAAAGGGCAATTGGAATAAGATTTTCATATTCCACAGATTAATCCAACTACAAAACAGCCAGTTCCCAATAAAAAAGTTTCCTGCTTGTATTTTTACGCCTATCACATGATATACAGATTAATCCAACTACAAAACAGCCAGTTCCCAATAAAAAAGTTTCCTGCATGGATTTTTATGTCTATCACATAATGCTTCGAGGGATTGATTGCAACCTCCTTCGCGGTCGAGGCAGCTCTTTCATCAATTCTTAGTAGATATGTATATTAATGCAGAGAGCGAACGCCTTCGTTGCATTTCTTTAAACCAGACACAACTAAGAGTTGAAAATTACATTCACCTACAAGATGCAATTACACAGATGGTAATATTAGCCCCAACGACTTGGGCAAGATTTTTATTCTTCCCTCCACTTTTGTGAATAGTCCCCGCTAGCTGCATGAATACACACAAGACGCTTTAGCCTACGTACGCACTTACAGTAGGCCTGACCTATTTGTAACGTTTACCTGTAATTCTTCATGGAAAGAAATAACAGGAGAGCTTATGCTCGGACAAAGAGCGACTGATCGACATGGCATGTTTCGTTTAAAAGTTCAAATGATCATTATTGTAACAACAAAAGGTATTTGGAAACGTTCAGTGCCACATGTGCTCCATTGAATGGCAGAAACGAGGTCTGCCATATGTGCAGATTCTTATTTGGTTAAATCGAAAGCTGCGATCGAACCAAATAGATAACTTTATAATCGCTGAAATCCGGGTTCCAGAACTACATGAGAATTTTCAGGAGATCGTAATCAAGAACATGTTTCATGGTCCCTGTGGAGCTCGCAATTTAGCATCACCTTGCATGAAAAATGGCAAATGTGCGAAAAGGTTGCCCGGGAGCTACTAAAGGAAACTGTGCACAATGATAAGGGTTACCCTTTATACAGACGAAGAGCACCCGAAGATGGTGATAGATGAGCTACGATTCAAACTCGCAGTGGGGTAGTCAAGACTTTTGATAATAGCTGGGTTGTGCCATAGTCACCAGTTCCATGTAAATTATTTAATACTCACATTAATGTTGAAGCCTGTACTCTGTTCGTACTTAAATAAATTTGTAAATATATCAATAAAGGAAGCGACCAGGCGATCTTCAGTCTGCGTAACGAAGGTGTGTTGCAGTCTCTGAATGAAATACGAACTTATTAAGCAGGGCGATATGTCAGTAGGAATGAAGCAGCATGGCGGCTCCTGAGTTTCCAATTACATGAAAGATATCCGACTGTTATACATCTTGCCATACA